>JBAMNC010001478.1:0-177500 GCA_037902135.1 Cetoscarus ocellatus | reverse complement strand
GTTTGGCATGCAGGGGGAACCCAAGTCCCTGTGTGGCATTGTAGCGCCAAATACATAATAAAATACACTTTTAATTCTCAAACACTTTGGGTCGAAAACTCTATGATGATTTTTCATTGTTTTAATAGACTGATACCTATTACAGCAGAAATGTTTTTGTTTCTACACAGTGTGTCAGATTCACAACACATTGACAGTGCAGTTAAACTCTGTTGTATCCTTGTCAAATATCATGTCCACAAGGCAAGTGTGCTACAAACCATACCTAACATTCATCTATTTCACACTTAACTGAAATATTCTGTTGAATCTGTGTGTTGGATGTCCAGTAACAAGAAAGCTCTTAAAACATCTCACATTTAAAGAAGTTACTTTCCTTAAGTAATGTATAAATCTAATGTAATTAATTTTTCTATCTCTCACCCTCGCATAACAGTTAGTTTTAAAATAAGATTCTCTTTTTTTCTCTTTTATGTCACTGTAAGTTCTTCTTACTGTCTTGGCAGATAAGGAAAATAACACTACTTAAAAAATATATATATATATATATTTTTTTTTTTTTCAGGTGTTAATTTGTTTTGTTGGTGTATTGAAGGCTAATTTCACCAAAATCCGTTGTTTTATTCATGTATTTTTCAAGTTTTTATTTTTGAAGCGCTGTATTAATGGTGTTACGACGCCCTCTGCTGGCAGTTAAGGGTATATTGCATCATTTCCTCCCTCTCGCCAGTCTGCTTCGAGCTTGACTGCCAGAGGCGTGTTGTAAGGAAGTAACTCATGTTGACAGCGTTTTTGCTCTCTCTAAATTCACTCAGATTAAAGATCGAGCTCGATGAAACCAGCCTGTGTCCTTGTTTCTGTGAGCACCTGAACACAACGGAGCACAGCAGGAGTGGGCAGCCCTGTGCCGCCTACATATACATACATATGTGTGTGTGTGTGTGTGTGTGTGTGTGTATATAAACTAGGGCTGAACGATATGGACAAAATTTCATATCTCGATATTCATGCCAGATATCTCGATGTTGATATGATACGATATGATTAAGGGTTTGGTGAAAACCAAGCATTTTTCAGAAAAATAAAAACATCATAATACAAAAGAATGTGGAAAGTGCAGTTTTAGCGCGGGGAAATCTATATCGTTTATATTGTTGCTTTTTTGATATTAATATCTTGAATGATTATATCTCAATATCGATACGATAACAATATATTGTTCAGCCCTAATATACACATATATATACATACATATATACATATTTTTATTTATGGACCAACTTCAGGTGTGTTCTTACATTATGTGCTCTACACATGGCGGTGCCTGGTCCCTGCGGACGGGTACTCAACAACACCCCGACTCCAATTAGGATACTCTTTCACTAGACGTGAACGCTCAAAACCAAGGGCTAAGGGGGTACAATTGGGATTCACTCTTAATCTCCATGGTAACATATGTGCCTCCACTTTAGTGAAACCACAGCTAAATTTATCAAGGATATCGGGGGAATCCTGGCTAAATCCCCTCTCTAGGTTTTGTGAAATACCCCTTTGGTGGTAATATGCATGGGTGCTCGATGTATGGAAACTGACTGCAATACGGATCTGATGATTAACGGTGCTAACGTCAAAGAAAAAAATGTTCAAATAAATAATAAAGGTCTCATATTTTGCTCCTTTTCTGCAGTTTAACATGGATCCTTGATGTCTTCATGAAGCGTTAGTAACACGCTTTGGTCCAAAAAGCCTATGAATAGAGCACAGCTGCATTCTTTCCACGCTCACATAACCGCTCTGGTTTTCAGGGTGGTCGCCTTCATATGCTAATGAGCCAGAGCAGAGCAGCATACACACAGGAATTCACGATAGTCCTTCAACGTAACTCAAGCGAAGCTCCAGCCACACGCCGCTTACAGTCCTCAACACATACAAACCCTTAACTCATGCTACCACACATGGTTACACCAGGGAAGCTCTTTTCCCCAAACATCACAGGCTAACGCACACACAACTTAACCTCCCTTCTGGGCTAACGTTAGGACAAACAGAGGACCTGAGGTGGGTAAAGGACTGATTATATTCAGCCAACTGTTAAGCTTCTCTTCCTGAACACACACGAACCACAAATTCAAGCTGTTTAACATATTTTAAGCAATCTTATTTCCCCCAAACATCACAGACTAACGCACAACAAGCTAACCTCGGCCTAGTCACCACAGTGGGACTGATTATATTCGGCCAACTGTTAAACTTCTCTTGACTAATGTAAGAATGCTCATACACTGAAGTTTATCCTTCAGACTTTCAACAAGTAACTTGAACATTAACGACCATGTTGTGCAGTTACCTCTGGTTCATTCCCCCTGCTGTTAGCATTAGCTCATAGCAATGAGCAAAATAAATACCACACAGCATTAAAATACTCACATTTCCATCATCAGGTTTGGTGACAGATTGTTGGTACTGAGCCTGGATTCAGGAAAAGTCTAGTTCCCAGTCCTGAGTTGAACTGACTGAAGTTGAAGAAGCAGTTGGACGTGAAGTGACTGACACACACATACAGGCTTTAGCCGACTGTAGCTGCTCATTCCCTTCAAAAATAAAATTAATTCACGGGGTCCTTTGGTCCTCTGAGGCTGGTAGCCTATATGTGAAGATATATGTGGCTGTTTACAGCCAACAACCGAGCAGTGACAGCTTCTGAGCTTAGACATGCTGAACACAGATCTCTCACTAAGAGTGAAAACAACATGGCTGCTCTTCACAGAGGAATCTCTGCAGCAGGGTGGGAGTGGGTCTACGCAGGTAGACCAATCAGGTTAGGTATGCAAATAAAAATCTACTGTTATGTAACAGTATTTAACAGCCTGTTAAATACAGGTTTTGTTGTCTACTATCACATTTTGTGGGCTGGGAGGAAGGACAAAGACCCAAAAATGTGTTCAGAAGCCTTAAAAAAGTGGTTTTTGCATAACATGGGACCTTTAAGGAATATGTGTCAGATAAATGCAATTCCTTGAGCAAAAAATAGATGGATCATTGAATTTGGCAGAATAAAGTGGAAAGCTACTTGGAATTATAATCATAGGTACTGTGTCACCAATAAAGTAAAAGTAGTCTCCTTTAAAATTATTCATTTAATTTATCCCTCCAACCAGGTATTGCAAAAATTCAAAGTCAAGCTCGATCTTATTTTTGCGTGTGGAAATAATACAGAATCCATCTGTCATTTGTTTTAAGAATGCATTTATGTTCACTATTTTTAAAAAATATTTTCAATATGTCTTATAGTAAAAAAGTACATTCAGATTTTTTTTTAAAAATATTAATCTTGAAAATGAAAGATTATTTATTTTGAATCTGTTTATTTTATATGGAAATTGTTCTTTTCATAAGTGGGTCAAAAATACCAAGGATTCAAGAAATTAAAATTGAAATGAAACTTTATTTTAAAACACTACATGGCATAAAAAACAGAAAGGCCATAAGACTCCGGGCAATTATGAAGCCTTGAAACTTATCTTGTAATGTATGCATATATATATATATATATATATATATATATGTGTATACATATATACATATATATGTGTGTGTGTGTGTGTGTGTGTGTGTGTGTGCATGTACGAAGGCTGATTGATAAGTTGTGAGCCTCATATTTAAGGGTTTGACTTTTGGCAGACATATTGCCTTATTTTTCCACATAATGCCCTTCAGTATCTCTACGCTTTTGCCAGCGATGTTTAAGGGCCTCAGTGCCACTTTTAAAGAAGTCCTTCTCTTGACCGTTCAGAAAGTCCTGCACTGCGTGTATGACGTCATCATCAGACCAAAGTGGGCACCGGAAATGGCCTTTTTCAGTTTTGGAAATAGATGAAAGTCTGATGGAGCGAGATCAGGCGAATAAGGCGGATGCTCGATCAATTCAAAGCCACAACCTTTAATGGCAGCCATGGCAATGACAGACTTGTGAACAGGGGCATTTTGTCCATTTTGCAAAAGTCACTTGCCCTGTTTACTTTAGAGTGCTACCTCTTCGACATAAACTGACCAAATGACACCAGTCTTCGGGTACACAGCCTTAAATAGTCAGGGAATAATAGAGCTGAAAAAGGACACCCCTGCTTCCCTTCTTCAATACAAGGCTCACAACTTATCAATCAGCCCTTCCGTTTCGCAGATATGCCTTGTACCCCTCGTTTGTGTTTCTTTTTTTAATATTGATATTTCAAACTGTAGCCTATGCTGTTACACACTGATTTATATTTGCACTTTGTGAACATACAATAAAGTAGTTAAAAAAGATCATTAAAAAAACAAGAAAAAAAAGCACAGAAACTGACTGTAAACTGTGTTAAACTGGTGCGTCTGCTGACGTCATGACGTTCGCAGCACTAACAGCCCAGGCGCTGAGTCATCCGATGTATGTTGGGTTGATGGATTTTTACACAGCGTCTAAGTTGTAGAAAAATAACCCAAATCCAATATAAATAACCAATAATGGGTAAACATTTCATAACCCCGCGGCTGAGTAGGGTTAGGGTTAGCTCCATGTTTTTAAGTCTTTTTGGAGCAACTTCTCAGGAGCTGGACTTTTTTATTTCATGTTTGCTTATTTAGTTTTTTTTGTGTTGGCATACTGTGATAGGCTAATTTGTACTATATCAGGCTTAAACTGCTCAATCATTTCATTAAATACATTTAAGAAGTTGAAATTTTTCTTCCATTTGTGTCGCAGTTTGTCAGTGAGGGGGGTTGGTGGGTCCCGAAACCAGACCAGCTGAGAGCCTCTGATCCAAATGACCACCGTGACTTCACATTCCCTCCAGGACTTAGGATGCCACTACACAGTTTGATTACAGCCATCATTTACAGCTGGCTTTAGGTGTTTGCATGTGCTCTTAAAACAAGAAAAGGAGGCGTTTCTTGTGTTTACTGTGTGATTAATGTGTATGCGCGTGTGGATGGGTGAGTGTGAGTCATCAAACACATTAAAATAAGTGTTATATTATCTCCAAAATGATCCCTGAGAGTTACAGAATGAGCTGGTGCTTTCTGTGACTAAATCTACACATCCACATCTACAAAAAGAAAGAAAGAAAGAGATATATCTAACAGCTTATTTCCCACAAAAATCATGACATGTCTTCTCAAATCAGCGCTGCCTCACAGAATGCCTGAGAGGGATGACCATGGCATCGGCCACCTGAAATATTGGGTCGTAACCAACTCATGGGACAGCCAACCCTGCGCTCTTTACCGGCAGTGGCGCCCCACCATGAACAGAGGGACAGTCATGTATCAACTCAGAGGTCTTAGCTCACCGTGAACAGGTATACACTCACGCTCAGACCAGACCATCCACAATCAATCAGGGGAATTGGCAGCCCCGTCGTGTGGATATATCGGGGGCCATGGTTTCACAGCCAGCCTCCGTCACTACTGCGTCAGCACTGATGAGCTCAGCGCCGTCAGGGAGGAGGGGGGAGTGAGCCGGGGATGGGAGAGGGAGGACGAGAAAAACAGAGAGAGGGAGAAACAGGGTGTTGCCGCCTCTGAGACACACTCACGCATCACTGAGAAACAGCAGCAGGGTGAAGGCAGATCATTCCTCCATCTCTGGGAAAACAAGACTGCTTCTCAATTATTGAAGCCGTACACATCCTACTGCATTATTAAACTAAATCAAAGCTGAGATACTGCGGGAAACATCGCAGTTCGACCAGAAGAGAGCGGCTTCTCCGTGTCGGAGGGAGGCGGTGATCAGCACCCTGGTCAGCGACAATGGCTCCAATGGTGGCAGAGGGGGATCAGATCAGTGAGTAACCCCATTTCATTTTTAACACTGCTTACTGTGGTTAAAGTATAACCTCGAGTAGTTATTATAACATAAAGATGTTTGTTATTACGTAGGCCAACCCATTGTTTTGGCCCTTTAATTCTGACTATTGATAAAATAATAATAATAATAATAATAATCGTTTAAAGTCTATTTGACGGCCCAACAAAACGAACAGTGGATCCGAGGACAGTCTGAAAATGTGGCCCAGCCCTCATACTCACAAGACCCCTTTTGGATAGTCATCGAGCCTCCATTTTGCAACAAGCTGAGGATGATGGCTTTTCATCAAAAAGGCAGAGTGACATTTTCTATGACGCCACATTAAGACGATTTGAGCAACATTTAACCTTAGCCACAATGAGAGAGGATTTTTTTCATTTGTCACTCAGCTCACACCCATCCTGTCGCAGCATCCATCTGTTTGGTGGTAATAAGCAGCCACACCATCATGTTAGGCATGAATATTGATGAACATTCAATGAAGAAAACGCGTGCAGATCCAGTGATTTGAAAATAAAAGGGACTGACCCACCACATTACTGCCCGCACCGATCCGCCCTGTATGGCTGTGAGGAGCGACACCAAAACACAAAGAGCCATTTTCTGCAGATGAAAAACACCCCCAAAAATAGGTTTAAGTTCAAGACTACTGAGGGGAAACGGAGTTATTAACTACCAACACTGAACAAAGATGGTGATTTAGTGTTTACTTCTGAAATTCATTTGAAATCAATGAGCTGATGAAGGTAGACTGCTTCATAAGGGCTGGACAAACTGACTGTTCTTGGCATTACCGACCAAACTGATAAACCTGTGTTCAAGGCCCTCCTCTTGGAGCTGCTCAGGTAACAGTCATTTTCTACATAGGCTACAGAGCACTTCTCAAGCTACTAAATAGCACATAACAACACAAACAATTCTGAAATGCCTTTGTAGCTGTATGGGTTTAGAGGTATAATTACCCACATCCCTTACAAAACATGTCTCTGTCATCTTAAATTATAGGAGTGGAAACAACAATATGCATGGAATTACCCGGACTGTACTTTTACACATTAGTGTTTTTTTTTAAAATCATGTTTTAAACTCACTCAGTGCTATAATCAGTGTTTTTCACTTCTGTTACATTTACAAAATAGAAAAGCTATAACTGCACAAACTGTTAAACTCCTACATTTCATACCAAACAAGTCTGACCAACATATTAAAAGAAAACCTTCCTGATCGTTCTACGTGACGCCATTAAAGATTTGACCCTTATTTCCTGCACTCCAGTCTGAGCACATTTCAAGTTTCTCAACCTTGCAGTGTTTTATAAAACAGTCATTGTTCATTTTTAATGTTCAGTTATTGACCTGGACTTCTCTGGTTACAGTAACTGCTTCTTCCTTTGACCCAATGACTGTAATCCCTGATGTTGATGATCTATAAGTCAGCCTTTCCTTCTGTACCACATTTCCTTTGCCATCCTTCCACTGCTTTACTCCATATAAGTACTTTGGTTTCAGATATGATTTAATATGGTGTTTTTATGTCATGATTGATTTTCCAACCTGTCACCCTCTTCATTCCCCTTCAGACCAATATGTGCTGGAACCCACATTGACCCAACTGACCCCCTGAAAGGGTCAAGTACTCATAGGACTTTGTAGAGGATGTACAGTGAGCTCCAGCTGAAGGATCTCAGGCTCTTTGGGAGGGAAACACAATCAGAAAAATAAGACAATTACACATTTACATTCTTCTAATGAGGCCAACTTTGCTCCCCATTCCCCTGCATTTATCAACGCCTCATGATGTTTGGTGGTCATGTGATCTGATCATGTTTAATTTGGATCGAACAGAATACATAGGTATTAAAACACAGCCCCCCCACCCCAATATTCTTCCTTATTTCTTTAAACTAACGTCAGTAATGACGTTTTTCGATGTGAAAACTACTACTGTATTGATTTTTTGATGAACATTTAAAACGTCATTCATCTGTTAATTATTCTACTGCTGTAACAATAGACAGAAAACCTGATTGGTCATGATTATGAATGGGCTTGTCACAATCCCTTGCAGAGAACCATTATCAACATATATTTGCAAGAAATTCACTTCCTATTCTAACATGAATAGGTACACAGTACTGAACTTTATTATTAGACTTGGTTAAAACATCACAGCATCAACATCTGATCCTTTATTTGAAGCTATTTCCTGACATACGGATAGCATTTTTTCATTTTATTTAAATGAAAGGATCATGAACTGGTATATTCTACATACCGCTGTCTCTTTAATGCTCCTGGATGTTGTTGTTGCTGGTGTTGTTATTACCCCCCTCAGCAGTAGTCATTAGTCTTTGCTGATTTATCCTCATCTGTATTTGTTAACTCCTCCTCCCACTTTTGATCATAAATACTATTACCCCATATTTTTTCAGACATGCTTCACACTTCCCTTTTTGGAAGGTGTCTAATATTAATGTTATAACAATGTCTTTTTAACCTTTGCTTGCTTTACTGCTCCCCTCACTACTGCTTGAGTTTTCTGCAATCAAAGGATTTTTACTACACCTCTCAATTACATTTACAAGTCAAAGTATTATGCATCAGTGTCAAATCCAAAACTGGCTTTCCCCAGTATGAACATTTACCCTTATACACCTGCCATCATTAAAACATACTAACTCTTGTTGCCAGACTGGCCCTAGACCTGGCAACCCATATCCAGGCTCCTCCCACACTGTGGTGTATTATTGAGATTCCCACACCATATCACCCTGTCTGCCCTCCCCTCCATAACATGTCTAAATCTCATCTTTTATAGGGATCATAGTTATCATTACTCATCTCCTTTTCCATGCACCACACTCCACTCTTTCCAATACTCTGTTATGGTACAACCTGCCTAACAGATGTTGCACACCCTCCACCATTTCTTCCTTTCTGTCTGGACAAATTGGCACAAAGCCTGGTGTATCAAAATCTAAGTTACGCTTTAACCAAGCCTAACCATACAGATATTGACTTACTACAATAGAGGAGTAATAAATAGTGTTTGGATTCCTGACGATTTGCAATAAGAGATTGTGCATTGCACTGAAGTATTATAAACACTAAAATAATAATCCATTACATGTCTCTCGACTAGAGCTTGCCTGAAGCCTGTCCCTAACTCATTGTTATCAGTCTAAGATGGTGTTTTGCTGCTTTTACTGTCAGTCAAATGTTCTGTTTTAGACTGTTGATAACTCCTGCGTAGATGCCACCATTAAATTTTCTTTGTTGACCTCACAGACACCCCCCAGTGGACCCAGTAATGACCACATACCTGCCCCCTCACTTGTTTAGCTGCTAAGGACATTGTCCTTTCCACTCTCACTTCCAGATATTCTCCAAATAAATGTATTACTTTTCATCCCATACAGCAGCACTGTCAGGCTCTGCACAGCTGCAACACCTTGACTTGGTTACCCCCATACACGTCCTTACGTATTCATGACTGCTCCCATATTCATTGTTCCTTACAGTGTCGGGTGTGTGTCAGGTGTGTGTCAGGTGTGTTGGCACAGGCTCTCTCATTAGCCACAACATTACTTCCCCTGGGAGGATATTCCCCTTAAACTCAGCCAGAGCGGGTTCAGTGTCCCTTCTGCTTCCATCCCCATGTGACTACACCCTTTTGCACTTTAGCAACCATTCAGATTCTTTTTTAGTCTTTTATTTAATCAGAGGTATCCTATAACCACCCACGCTGCCTCTTTGTCTGCTACCAATTTCTTTAAGTTTGAGAGCCTTACTTCCTTTTTCCTCTCTACTACACCCAAATAACAGGTTCCCATCCAACAATATAATATAATCAATACCTCCAGTTGAATTATTTATCACTTTAGTCAGTCTCAATGGATCAATCCTACTAACCCTATGCTTATCACAAAACCTGATGAGTCATTTAATATTTGCCTGAACCTGCCTGCTAGATCCTTCTACACAACTCCTGTCCTTTTTCAACCTACCCTCTCAGTGCTGACTTCCATACTTCCATAATCATCTCTTTATTCCAGATCTTTCTCAAATATACTCATGGAGCAGTTATGCCTCTCAACCATTCATGTGCTAGGCAACACTAACACGAAAAGCATTTGAAAAACACAGTCCTCAGCTCTATTGTGTTATTTATTTAGCATGGACCTTGTGAACTGTTACAACTAGCAGTATGTGTTGATTTGAAAATGTTCTATGCAGTAATGAAGCAGCATGCAGGATGTGGACTTTTACAAGATCTTCTGCATGCCAGAAGTACCAAAATATCAGACTGATTCTAAAAAATCAGCAGTGGTCGTCTGACCGGTTGCTATGCCCACTGCTCTTCCAGCCACAAAGCCCTGCAGGATAGAGACTGAAATGGCAGCAGCATTTGCATTACTAGCATTACCATTGATTTTATTACATCAGCAATTCAGTAAGGCAGATTAAAGTTCTGTAAATTTATATTTTTTAAGGCATTACAGAAGTGGTACACATTTCATGGGTAAATGTTCAGCCATAAAATTTCAAAAGATGTAAAAGAAATAACTCCCAAGAGTCTTTAAGTCCATGAATCAATGCTACAATTGAGCACAGTAAGCCATTTGTTCAGCTGGTCGGAAACTAAAATCAGCAAAGCACAGTAAGCATCGAGAAGGGACGACTTAAAGCCATCTTTATGTCTAGAGTAAACTCCATCATCAAAGCATCTCAAATTTTCATTGCCACTCACCAGAAAACAAAAAGAAAAAGAAAGAGATTGATTGAAGCTGGGTCGAGCATGTTCGTGGCTGCTTGGCATTCACACATATGCAAGTGTGCTGTAGGAGGCGGTTCCACAAACAGCCAGGTCCCATTACTCCCTGAGTCAGTCTGCAATAAGTATAGTCACATAAACTAAATGGGTTGAGTTTAGTCAGTGTATTAGTAAAATCAACTGAAAACCCCTCCCCCCCTTTTCTCCACAGTGGCAGTGCCAGTGGGTGTTGCAGTGATGAGTGTCTTTGGCCTTGTCTTCACTGTGTCAGCCTTCGCTTGGATCTGCTGCCAGCGCAAAAACACCAAACCCCAGAAGACTCCTCCATATAAGTTCGTGCACATGCTCAAAGGGGTTGATATCTACCCTGAGAGCCTCAGCAGTAAGAAGAAGTTTGCTGCACCTGCTACCACTACAGCGAACGACAGCAGCAAAACTGATGTCAATGGGAACTGCCACACTGCAGCGCCAATGAGCCCTGCTGGTAAACTGGCATCTAGTCCCAATAACTCCAGACAGGTTTTACACCTTGATCTGGAGAAACGGGACTTGAATGGCAACTTCACCACCAAGCCATTTCATCATCACCACCAAAAGGTGAGAAGCTCCCCAGACTTAGAGCTGCTCTCTCCTCATGCTGGGTTCACCCAGCCTGGACTGATTGGCCGCTCTGACCCCCCTTCACCATCCAGCACCTTCTCAAGCACAGCACCCACCCCTGCTGTAGACAAGCCACAGGCAGAGGAAAAGGAGGGTGGCCTGGGGACCCTCCATTTCTCCCTAGAATACCAGTCTGAGAGGAAGGCCTTTGTTGTCCACATTAAGGTATGGTACATTTTACGTCAATACAGTCTTTGGAAAAACATCAAAAACAGTTGTTTAAAAGAAACTTGTAATAAAAAATAGTCCCACACAGTCTTGATATTTGACATTTTGATTTAGGAAGCCCATGGCCTTACTCCGACGGATGAGCAATCGCTGACCTCTGACCCTTACATCAAGCTTACACTGCTGCCAGAGAAAAAGCACCGGGTGAAGACCAGAGTCCTGAGAAAGACCCTCGACCCTGCCTTTGACGAGACCTTCAGCTTCTATGGGATCCCTCTATCCAGAGTGTCCGAGTTTGCCCTTCACTTCATTGTGCTAAGCTTTGATAGGTTTTCTCGTGACGAGGTGATTGGAGAAACCCTCGTTCCCTTGTCTGGGATTGACTTATCAGAGGGCCGAGTCCTGATGAGCCGTGAGATCATCAAGAGGAATGTCAAGGTAAGAACTGAATATCAGCCACCATTCTGACCTGTGGCCTTCACACTGTGATGCATTTTCCCCTCCTCATGCCCCCTTTCTCTTATGTTGTAACTTCATCCTGATGCTTTGTTTGTCCGTCTATCTGTAAGCAAGATAACTCAAAAGTTCTCAACTCTTAATATTCCTAATTTGGAAACTCAGGCTTCTTTTTCAATGAGGGCAGTTTTCCACATTTTCATTCATAACTGAAGAAGTTCTCCATTGATTTTCAGGGAATATTGGTCATGGCACAGGGGAGAATTGATTATATTTTTATGACAAATCTGAGAGCTAATTAGGTTTGTTGGTGACTTGAAAATTGCCTGTAGGTGTGAATGTGAATGGTTGTCTGTCTCTCTATGTGGTCCTGGGATCCGCTGGCAGCCGGTCCAGGATGTACACCGTCTCTCGCCCATTGTCAGCTGGGATAGGCTAGAGTCCCTTGCACCACCAGAATAGATAATGGATTGATGGCATAGGATAGAGAATCACAGCAGGGTTTTAGGATTTGACTTTCTTTCTGATTCTCCATCAAAGTAAGAGGTTCTCAAATTTGAGGTTTTAACTTCAGCTTAAGGTCAGCTCTTTTTTCCATTCAATTTTATTGTTAAAATTATCACAGTCTGACAGAGCAAGGGTCAGCCTGACAAAAAACATGCTTTAAATTTATTATTATGCTCAGAAAGCTTATTGTTTATGACTGTTACAGTAGTAAGTGTTATGAATAAAGATTCTTCCTAAATTAAACCTACTAATAATTCACACTATCCAGTTTTTATAATGCACCAGAAAAGCATGTAAATATGTATGTTTTTGTAATATACAATAATGACCATCATATTATCTGTAAATTAAAGAAAAAATTAATTCAGATGTAATTTGATAAGCTTATTGAACTCTGTATAGATATGTTACTTTTATATTTTGTGTGCAGGTTGTTCTATGTGTACATTTTGTTCTCAGGTCAAGTAAAGAGACAAAATCCTGTTAGCAAGTATTTTCTGTTAGATTAAAAAAAGGGATAATTTATGTCCTCTGTCCCCTGCTTTATTTCCTTGAGTCTTTCTAGATGTCTCTGGTGGAAGAAAAGTCTCAGGCAAAACACTCATGGATATAATTAAGTTACACAAAGTCCCCATTTGAACATAATGGGCTAGAAAACTGGTGCTCCTCCTCTGACCGCATAGGAACTTTCTCTTACCAACACATTAACACCTTTTGTCTAATGATTTACGATTATTAGATGTCTTGAAACATGTTCCAAAGGCTTTTGCAATTGTGACACAAATTCTCTTAAAATACCATGAATTGGCAGTTTTAATAAAAGGCCATAGAAAATTACAATCTGAGTGTAAAGCTCTTCAAGTGATAGTTACATAACATCATTGTGGTTCTGCCAGCTGTCACGGGACTCTTTCCCCAGGACTTGCTGTTCAGTAAATCCTCACACCAAAGTGTGTTGTGTGGTGATGAAAGGTTGTCTGTCTCTATATGTGGCCCTGTGATTGGCTGGGGACTGGTTCAGGATGTACCCCCCTCTTACCCTCTGTCTGCTCAAAACCCAAAGGAGCTGAGATGTATAGATAATGGATGGATGAGTGGTAATAGCCAGTATTAATGCAAAGAGAAGTTCAATCGAGGATTGCCTGGAAAATTAATTAATTAATTAACTAGACAATTTCCACAGAAATCATGAGGGGGCTCGGGCGTGGCACGCCGGTTTCATCACAGGTCTTGTCCAAGTCCAGTCTAAAGCAGCATGCAGCTGGACAGTGACACGAGCCTTGGCTCGAGCTGTGGCGAAGGCTCGACCCCCCAATTAATGACTTTATAAATAAATATATATATAGATGGATAAAAATAAACAAAAGTATGATTTTACTGGATGATCTCCAACATTTACTGTGTTTAGATGCTATTTTGTCTGAATTGACAGGTAATGTACTTCCCTTTGTTTATTTTAATTGGGGGTTCGGGCAATTTGTGCCGTAGTAGCCATCTTTCTCTTCTTCTCCATCTTCACTGGAAAAACACAACTGCATTGCATTGTGGTATACAGGAGTACAATAAAGCGTACATTGTACAGTATGTACACTCACATTAGCTGCGCATTGTGGGTATTTTATAATGCACTATACAGTGAATGAAATTAACCATTGAGAATCTGAACAACACTACAAACACACTATAAAGTGCACTGTATCCGTGATAAGGAATGGTTTTGAACACAGCTATAGTGTGTGTGTCTGTGAGAAAGTGTGTGTGTGAAGCGCTCATGTCTGTCCGTGTGTGTGTGATTTAAGTAAATTGGACCTCAGGTCAAGCAGAACCCCCAACCATAAAGTGTTTGGCGACTGATGTTGCCGAACACATCCACACATCCATCTACACATATATGTCACCAAAGACAATCACAGTCCATCTGGAGTCATAATGTTACCGCAGCTGTTAGGGAGGGGAAACACCACCTGGTATATCAAGAAGCCAGCTGAAGATCAGGTGCCAGGTGATTGGCATGAGCTAATCAGACCACACATGACTAAAACACATGAATAAAGTCTCCTGTCATCTCTACTGTGTATCTCAACCATTTCACTGTGTCATTGTCATGCTACATGCTGCTTCAGCCTGGACTTGGACATGACCTTGCAATGACAAATTGGTCATAAATGACCTTGCGATGAAACCGACATGCCCCTTTCACGAATTCTTGTCTAGTTGTTTTTCTCCCTTTAAAACTATGATGACTTTTTAAGTTATGTTTTTAATGTCTTTTTTCTTCTCTACATCTCTAACCCGTCCACTCTCTCTCTTCAGAAGTCAACTGGCCGTGGGGAGTTGCTGGTCTCCCTGTGTTACCAGTCCACCACGAACACTCTGACCGTGGTTGTCCTAAAAGCTCGCCACTTGCCCAAGACCGAAAACAATGGACCCACAGGTATTTGCTCTTCATATGAAATCAAAAGATCACGATTCCTTAGTCAAAGAAACTTTCTCACTGGCACCATAAACTAACACAAAGTTGCCATCATAACTCTACCTCTGCAGCAGAGTTATCTGATCAGAGTATAACCAAGAGACTTAAAGTAACAAGCACTGACACACACGGTCCTAAAGACAGAGAAACTACCTTTCACATATCCTCACTTTCAGTTTCTATACTGATCAAGCTTAGCATGCCACTCTGCAACGCCTCAGGGGTGAACTGCCTTTCCTGACTTTGTTTCTACTTTTTTGTCCTTCCTCCTTTCAAGACCCCTATGTCAAGGTTAACATGTACCATGGAAAGAAACGCGTGTGCAAGAAGAAGACCCACGTGAAGAAGTGCTCACCCAACCCGGTCTTCAATGAGCTCTTTGTGTTTGACCTGCCCTCGGACAAGGGCCTGATAGACACCAGTGTGGAGCTGCTGCTGATGGACTCAGATGCAACCAACTTGCGTTCTCCAAACACCACACTGGGGCGCCTGGTGCTGGGCACATCAGTGGTGGGTACGCCCGGTGAGCACTGGAGAGAGATCTGTGACCACCCACGTCGGCAGATTGCCAAGTGGCACATCTTATCAGAGGATTAGAGCCTTGTGGTGTTATTTGAGTCTCTCTTGATAATTTGATAGGAAAGAATGTAAGGGACTATTGTGTATGTAAGATGTGTTGTGTGTTGTTTGCGTGTGTGTGTGTGTGTGTGTGTGTGTGTGTGTTTGATGGGGGGTGGGCATTGCTCATAAAAAGTCAATACATTTTCCAAATTATCTTTCCTTCACTAATCTTGAGGTTTTGGGGACTGTTGGGTATGGAAAAGGCAACACCACAGCTATAAATTGTCCAAACCACTGTCACTGAGAATCAAAATGATCTCCATTAAAACCACCGATTGTCTTCTAACATCAGTGTACAATGTTTTGAATTTGCTCTTGCTTCTACCTTCTCTTTCCTCAGCTCTTCCGAATGTGAATCTTTTCCACAGTGTAGGGATCAGAATGTACAACATTTTACAATGCTGTAAAATTTGTGTCATTAAATCAATCAAGAACGAAATGCTTTATTCATAAAGAATTATGGTTTTTTAATCCATTTATTTAATCCATGCACATAGTTGATTTGTTGAATATATTTTGATTTTAGGTGGTGTTTCATAAATTACTGTCAACATGTGAAAGCCTAACTTAGCCGGTTTATTGGAAAAATCAGGAGCAGGCAGGCTACCTTGAGGAGAGTTAACTTTAGTAATATGTGTGTGTGTGTGTGTGTGTGTGTGTGGGTGTGTGTGTGCTTTTGTGCGTGTGTGTTTATTGTCCAAAAAGCTCATGGCATCTGCAAAAAAAACCTGGAAGCTTGCTTGCTTGGCACAGCCTGTTGCTTGAATGCAGATGCCATGGGAAAGCAAAGCAGTGCTCAGCCAAACAACCTAAAGTCGTGTATATATGTACATAAATTTGATTTCACTTTTTTAAAGACTTACAAAATGTCAAGTCACTTTGAAAGAAATACTTTAAATGCAGAAAAAATATATCCCTGATGAGCAGACTTTTTTTTTTATATTTTTCTCATCGTATTTCATCTCGTTAAACTTTTATTTATCACGTGACTGTGTATTATTCATCTCAAATATAAACTTAGCATCAAAGTAAATAAATTAGTGTCTGGTAGATTATTTCCTTGTTGTACCAATGCTTCCTAGAAATAAATCTTCTACTGTTGAAAGCCTGTTCATTTCCCCTTTCAGTGGTGCCACATTTATAAGGAACATGCATATGTGGAAGTGAAGCTGAGTACGTGGGTTACGCCCATTTAAAATCTGCCATATCCTCTCTGCCAGTGCCTTACAGCTTTTGACTCTTGTTTGGTGTTGTTTGGTGGACTGGATGATTGAAGTCTGATAAAACAAGGCGTATTGGCAGTTAAGTCATTTTTACAAACAGGAGCGACTGTGTGTGGAAGAACAACGGCCTGACACCTCCTCCTCATGCTGGTCACCAGTCTGGTCACTGCTGTGGGATGGCATCCCATTCTCGGATCAGCATTTGTCAAAAATCAGCTAGAGTGGTTGGCCAACCTGGCACAAACAGCATGTCCGAGCTGATCCTACAATTGTTCAATGGGTTCAAGTCTGGACTGCTGGTAGGTCACTCTATCCTCTCCACCCCCAAATTCTGGAGGTAGTCTCTGATAAACCCCGCTCCGTGGGGGCGAGTGTTGTCATCTTAAAGGACTGAGTTTGGCCCCAGGCTGTGGAGATATGGGTTGCCACTGGTTGTAGAGTCTCGTCTTGATATCTCTGTGCATTGAGATTGCCTTTGATGTTGATAAGCCTTGTTTCTCCGATGAGGGTTGATGCTGCTCCATACCATCCTACTTCCTTCACCAAAAGGCACTATTCTATTGGTGCAACCATTAGTATAGCATTCTCCACATCTACAATCCAACTACCATAGGCAGAATCTGGACTCATTACTGAACATAATGTTCCTCTAAATCTTCAGATTCCAGTGCACATGTTGCTGACTCCAGCACAAACAGGCCTGACAGTGAAAGATGGTCATGGCAGGCTACCTGGCGGCCCTGGAAGACCAGAGGTTGAGCGCAGGCAGTCTGTTTGGGATTATCAGGGCACAGAGCAGGAAGCCATATCGTCCTGCAAGTCTGTAGTAGACTGCCTGCAGTTCCTATGTGCTGACGGGGTGAGGAAAGGATCTTCTTGGGTTGTCATTGACTTCACAGCCTGCCAAACAGACACCTGAGCCAGCACCTGGGGGGACCAGAAACTCAAAACAAGAGTCAATAGCAACAGCCAAAAAAGCAGTTTGGCACTGGCAGAGAAGATCCGGCAAACTTTTTATCAGTTCAACCCACATACCAAGCTCTGCGTTCACTGCACTCCAGTGGCCCTTACAGTCAGCAGATGAATTCACCCCATTTACAATTTCAGCAGTTTTTAAGGCAAAAGGGAGTCCAACCACAACCAAAGAGTGTGTTTAATAAAACAGCAGTGTACGTAACCTCTTTGTTACTGTAGATGAGCAGTTAGTGACATAAGGAGTCTAATTTTACAGGCACCATTTTTAGGAGGTGTAGTAGTTTATCAAGGATTTATTTCATTTTTATTGTTGTTATAATTCATTTGTTCTTATGATTTTTTTTAATTGTTGTTATTGTCATTGATGGTGGTTTTTGTTGTGTTGTTGCTGTTAAAAGACAATATTTTTATTTTGTTAATTGACTAAAACTGGAATACAGGAAACATTGTGTGGTTGGGTCACTATTTTTTAGAGCAGTCATGCAAAAAAGAACAAAAAACTGCTAGACATCCATTTACATACAAGAACAGATTATTTATGAATAGAATATCAATCTATGTTTTTTATTTAATGTAGGACATTCAGGTTGCCTTGTCCGATAATTACACAGAGGATGCTTTGTTACTGTTATGATTTTGCTATGTGTGGTATTATTTAGTTGTCTATTTGGTGAATTCATCCAGCCAGCCATTTTCTGTACTTGTTCTTGTTGGGGTTGCGAGGGGCTGAGCTTCTCATTGCCTGACATCGAGTCATCATAGGGTTGACATAAACCTAAACCTAAGAGTAATTCAGAGTCAACAGTTAACCTCATAAGCAAGGGTTTCTTCTGTGGGAAGAAACTGAAGTACCCAGAAAAACCTCTACAAGCACCATGAGAACCTATACTAGTTGTGAAGGCACAAGCACTACTTGCTGCACCACCGTCCAGACCCTATTCTGTGAATCTGATCAGTAAATCTTTTCTTGTATACATGAAAAATCTACAATTCAACAATAATTAAAAACCTTACACAAGCCACTCCCTAAGGAAAGGCCAGAGGGTTATCCCAGTCCTTCCTGTCAACCCTGCCTGAGAGAGAAATGATTGTCTTGGTTTTAAAGTTACTTGAGACAAAAGAGAGAATTGATAAGTATGTTCACAGACAAGCAAGTATCCAGCTTATGTGCACATGCCATGGACTACTCTGCACACCACAGTGCAGTGTGTGTTTATGCATACTGTATGTGTGATTCTTGTGCTGACATGCCTACAATTATGGATGAATGTATGTTAGCTCTAAGGTTATATGAGCAACATAATGTTTATAGTAGGTGTTTGGTCCTCTTTACTGTGAGCACAAAGATAGCAAAAGTTTAAATGTATGTACCTTACTATAAACGTGGCAAAATTCTCAGAAAAAAAAGCTTTTGAAGTGTTTATTTCATGAATTTGTGAAATTTTGTGTTTGTGTTATTCTTGGTTAAATTACTGTTATATATTGAGTCAAACTGAGTGCTGATTAGATCAGAGTCCTTTGACTAACATAACTGATGGTTCCACTGTTCATCAACAACCTCTTAAAAATTAAAAGACAATAGAAAATAGTCTGTCATGTAGGTATGGACATCCTCACCTCTGTCATAAACTCTGAATCGACACTTCTGCCTCTCTTATGGAACTTTGTCTTGGACTCCAAATGCTGCCTAGACAGCACAATCTCTAAAAACAACAGCACCAGCCACAAACCAACAGAGGCCACACTTTCCTGCGATGCACATGACCCCTGTTACACATGAGCCAGGAGCTCCAAAAGCACACGGGTCCAGGTAGTAGGCAGAGCTGTACCACCTGGGCCACTGAATCCCTTTAAAGAGGATGATTAAATATTTTAAAGAGCTAGAAGAATCCGTTCGACACACAACCCTTTTTTCTCTTTTTCTTTCTGACAAAATATATCTAAAATATTCTATTCTGTGTTTGTTTGAATCACTCTTTCCTTATGGCATTTAATCCTGCAATCTTTTACTCAAGCATAACGAAAAGAGTCTCTCTTTAAACAATTAAAATGCCTTTAATTTATCAGGCATTGTCATGTAGACCTTAAAAACAAACTGACTCCTTACGGCATCAAGGCTTCATCAGGAGGTCATGCAAACAGAGGCTCAGCTGCAGCAGGCCCTTTTAAGGGAGCACTCCACCAATAAAAAGTTGCCGCTTCAGCTCAGCCTGTAGATGGTGACAACACACACACCCTCCAGCAGATGGCGTTTTTCAGGCCAATAGAGGCCCCAACACAGTTTGAAACTCAAAACCATGCACAGAACAGATAAAAATGAGTGAAAACATATAATTCTGCTTTAAAAAGACATTCAGGTTTTGAAACTATGTGGCTCTTTTGCCCTCACCAGTGGCTGTCTGGACTTAGAGGACAGAAAAGCAAAAAACTTGTTTGTCTTGCATTAAACTCAAATTTCATGATGTTATTTCTGCATGTTTTAGCACTACCTGCAAACAGTGTGTGTTTTTTTCATCAAATGATTATTTCTTCATTTTTACATCTTGTCAACTTTAACGTGGTCATGTGTGCGCCTCCCATGACCTCTGTGTGACCTCTGTGTGACCTGCAGAAGCTTGGAGGGAGAGCAGGATGCTGCTGCATTTAGCTGTGAGCTCACCTGGGATGTTTTAACATGTCATGCAGCTTATCCAGCCAGTGTTTGGATGAACTCTCTGACTTTAAAACATCAGCTGCTGCTGTGAAGGGATGGAGAGTCAAACTTTTAAAATGGAGGCGTGTTGGCGATAAAGCTTCGTAAAAAAGGAAAGAAGCAGGGCAGACAATAAATCCAGAGGAATTGTGACCTCGTTTTGAAGTGTGTGGGGGGGATTTTTACACAAACAAATCAGAAGGATGTTTTTTATTACCATGTCTGCTGTGATAGCGGTCAGTCTCGCCCCCCTCCCTCTCTCTCTCATTCAGTAACTACAAACTCAGGTGTGTGAGTTACCGTGTTATATGTTCACCTGACATTTTTTTAAAAAGATTTCAAGACTGACATGAAACTAAAAACTGATTAATTATTGAAGTGAGATAAGCTTCAGAAACACTGATGAGATTTCAAAAAGCACCTCAAAGATCACAAGACTGCCTCATGATGATCATAAAATTGTGCATAAAAAATGATCAGAATGCAGGAAAGAAATGATTTAAGTTTAAAAACGTCAGGGGAAGACCATCTGACCCACATCCCACCTGATGTTGTCAAATAAATATTTATGATTTCCCCACTGCAGGTAAAAACATGATCCTGTGGACAAACACTGAGTAACAATAACAAAAAAGTAATAACAGTGATAACACAGGCTAATATTAATTAACTGTTATTTTTGTTAGGAAGTCCTGTTACCAAAGTAAACACACCATTGTTGTCATTTTTGTTCTAAATTAATGTAACATAATATGATGTAACAATAATGCCAAGTTAAATCAACAAAAACAGATGACTCATTATAAAGCAGTCGTGTAGGTGGTGAAGCAGTTTGCTTATAGATCTGATGTCATTAAAATGATGGTGAGTCAACAGGATCTGCTGTCTTCATCTTAAGGTTCAGATGTGTTTTGTGGCTCCAGACGGATGTTTTTGGTGGGAGTGGTGGGCAAAATGGCTCTGTTGACTGGAAAAGCTGCAGACCCCTGCTTTAGAAGAAAGTAGAATAGTCCTGCTCTCTCAGTAGGGGCCTGGGGTCTTTGGTGGCAGAAAGCTTCTGTTTGGGTCAGTCTTCTTTGTCTGTCCCCTTCTCTGAGGGTCAGCGGGATGTGGTTAATGTCAGTGGTTGTAATGAAGTTGGGTTGCTGTTATGGAATTGCAGGTATTGTTTTGCCATGGGTAGTTAATGTTTCCAGTTCTTATTGCATATTTGTGTTCTGCGAGTCTGTCCCTGTATTTGAGGGTTTAAGTGTTAGTCTGTCTGATGTGTTTGTAGACATCTTTTGACCCCATGAGGACATGTGGTGGACAAACTTCTACACGGGGGTTGACTGTTTCAGTGTTTTACGGTTTCTTGAGGCTCTTTCCCTCTGAACAGATGCTTGTCTTCTTAATTTAGTCACGTTTGTTTGTGGTGACCCATCAAATGGTGCTGTCTGTATTTAAGTCCAGTCTTCCTTCTCTTTGGCGCTGGACACCACTCGAGGACTCCTCTCCATGCTGCATGAGTAGAATTTTGGTCCATAACACTGGGTTTCTGTTTTCTTCTTCTGAGAACAAGTGATTCTCCATTTTAAGAAGTATCACCCTCACCTGTAGGCGTCTTTTTGTTCTGCCAATGTGAAAAACTTTACAGGTAGGACGTTATAGTCTGTAATAACAAATGTAATTTTGCTGTTAATAGATTGATTAATTTTTAGCTCCCTTTGTGAAGTTGAGTCCAAAAATATCTTTGTCTGTTTAATATTGGTACAATTGTTACAGTGACTGCATTGATAAGATGTCCCAGACATGAAGTTGGATGATGGGGTTTGAGATGAATCCAGTTTATCTGGGAGTGTTGTGTGTGGGCATCTTCTGAAACTGTGGCTGTGAAAAAATGTTGCTAAGTTTTCCATCACTCTAAATTATGTCCCAGCTTTTGTTTATTATCTTTTTGATGTTCTCCATTTCTGCACCCAGGGGAGCTAACTATGCCTCAGTAAATATGCCTCAGTACAGCTGTGGTATCTTGGACGTGAGCAGGAAGTGAGGGCAAAAAAGGATTAATAAAATCACCCACATATTTGGACTCTGGCTCAGTGAGGCCATCATTGCCTGATATTCCAGGTCTGCTGGAGGACTGACGAGACCTTTGTGAATTTTAGGCAGCAAGTAAAAAAAGGCCAGTCTAGGATTTATTTTAAAGAAACTTCATTTCAGCATCAGAGATCCAGCCATTTTCTTTAGCCTCTGTAAGCATTAGGTTTATTTCAGCTTTCAGAGCTTCTGTGGGATTTCGGGCCAAAGGCTGATAATATTCATTACAGCCCAGTTGTCTATGGACTTCTTTAACATATAAATCCCGCTCCCAAACCACAAGAGCGCCCCCCCCTTTGTCAGCATTCTTAATGACAGTTTCATCATTACATAATGATTCCAAAGTGCCTTTTTCTTTGTTTGAATGGTTACCATATTTATGTAGCTTTTTGTTCTCAAAGCAGTCCTCAAAGTCAGAATTAACTGTTTCAGCAAACGTGTTTAATGAAGCACTTTGAACCAATGGACAAAAGGTAGATTCAGGTTTAAACTGTGTGGCTCAGCATTTGTTTGAATAGGCTGAGTGTTTGTCAGTCATCTCTCTCAGCACAGCTACTTTTGTCTGGATTGCTTTCTGTCCTTATTAGATTTGTCGATCAAGAGGAGCATTGTTCAAGACAGTCTGGTTCAGACCTGCACTGTCAGGACCCGCTCCACTGATAGGACCGGAAGTTGATACGAAGCCTTTCAAAATCACAGCAAATATATCGGAAGGTCATATTTCGTCGGAAGCTTATTCAAAGCCTTCAAAAAAAGCGATTATATCAGGAAGTACATATTTCTCATCTCGTGTGAATATACTTTATTTTGGGGCCTTTATTTTATGTTTACAACGTAAATATAATTTGTGTATTCATATGTTCAGTTAAAAACATGAAAAAAAGGGAAAAGTATACATTTCCAGTTCAACAGGATAAAAAAACAAGTAAATATCAAGGTAAAAAACAGAGAAAATACAAAACAGGATGACCACTTCAAGGGTTATTCCACAGCTAAAAAATACAAACTAAGTGTTCTTCGCTTTAAAACCATTATTTATCATTGAAATTGTTGCCTTGGACTCATTTACTTATTGATTTACTCAAATCTTTTAGATAGTCATACCTTGTGTGTTTGCAATTCTTACACCTCATCATAATTCATTTAATAAATGTTTAATAGTGCTTTACTGCTATTTTCTTACCTGTGCTGTTGGACCACCTGTATTTTCCAATGGAGGCTGAGGGTTGATGATTTTAAATTAACTGAACTTTGTGTACTCAGTGAATTACTGAGTAACTAGTTACATGATAGCCAATAACCTCTGTTACAGGAGAAACCAGAGCAGACACAAAACAAACTTTCAAAGATGTCTTTTATTTGTCCTCCTCTTTGTGTTCACAGTACTCTCTAGTATCTATTATCTCCTCACAGAACATCCACATGTCTTCAGTATTATAAAAGATAAACTGAAAAGGCTCCAGAATGGATTCTTTGCTCACTTCGTCTCGTGGATCCATGTAACCAATCAGCTTAGCCATTTCCTGCGCAGGCTTCTCAGTTTGTTTACTGTCCCTTTGTAAAATGTCAGGCATCTCCAAACAAATGTTTGTTAGCCAGCACCCATTCTGCTGCTTTTCACAGTGATCCACCACTCGGCCCACCGCACTGGTCTGAATAAATATAAAAAACATTGTTTGGATTTGTTTAAATAATTTGCTTATACTAATCAAGTACTCAGTGATCATGCAGTGATCATTTTGGGTGTTTTCATACATGTCAAAATGCCAACGACAGTGAAAGCCTTCTGATGTTACCCTAACTACGATAACAGCGCTAATAAACACCCAAAGGTCCAAAAGTCATTTCTTTACAATTAGCATAGGGTTGCAGGCAAATACATAGTGGAAAACACAATGTTCTAGTGAATAAAGACTTTTTCTGTTGCTTCGAAAATGACATAAAGTAGTCACTTGACTTTAACTCACCTTCTCTCCACTCTCTATCCACGGCAAAAACAAACTGGAATGCGTGAGAAAAACATCACTTCTGATCCCATCAGTGGAGCGGGTCTTGACAGTGCAGGTCTGCAACAAAGGGTCCTGACAGTGCAGGTCTGCAGCCAGACCCCTCTCCCATTGTCGGTGCCTCTTTTGGCCTGAACACCATCTACAGGCTAAGCCTCTAATTTGCCAAGTTGCAATTTCCTATTGGTGGAGCACCCCTTTAAAAGGGCCTACTCAATCAATCAATCAGTCAGTCTTTATTTGTACAGCCCCAGTTCATAACCAGTGTTATCTCAAGGCACTTTACAACAGAGCAGGCTGAAGCCATACTCCACGTGTTTTATAGATAGACATACATATCTGTATAATAAATATATTTTTATATACACACATATACATCCAGAGATGGATCCATCCAGGCAGAGACAAAGAGACTAAAATCACATTTGTCTGTGCTGAATATAGACTCAATCAATCAATCAATCTTTATTTATAAAGCACCACTTATCATGAATATAAATTTATTAAAGGTAAGCCCCTTGAGACATGACACATCATCTTCAAGAGGGACCTCATGTCCATACGGCCTTAAAAATAGCCACCATGGACTGTGGTCCATAGTGGCTATAAATAAATGATCATCATATTGATCATTTCATCAATACAATTTCATCAATACAATTCATCAATACAATCATGGATAGAGAGATCAATCCAACATTAAAATTAATATCTATTCAGAATATAATCTGGAGAGGAATGATGTTGATTAATATAGCAGCATCTGGCTGAACTGTTATTAAAGTGGGTTTAAATGGTCTAAAAGTATTAATTTACTGTTAAGTGATGTCATTTCTGTTGATGGTTGATGCAGGATAGAGCTCACAGAGTGGAGCAGGTCCACAGCAGAAGGTCAACCATGATTGTTCGTCAAGGTCACACTAATATATGTGTGCTGTTAGCAGGAACTACCATGGATTTAATTGTGTTGATCGCTCTGAAGTTAATATCAGGAACTGTAATGATTATAGAATGGTGCTTGACGCCCAGATATAATAAAATGAATGTTTTATGCTCAAATGGAAGTAAGATATAAACTACAGTTTGACTGGGTTTTAATGGCACATTTTGTGCTCTTCACAGTATGAGTGTAACCCTTGTTTGTACACAGTGTATTCTAGGCTAACGTTAGTAGCTGAGCTGAGAAATAACGTGATCAAATGAAAATGTAAAATATTACCTTAACTAATGCCATATACATAAACAAATAAACACAGCAAAACTAATCAGAGAAGAATGAAGAGCGCGTAAATGTGCGCTGCGGTCCCTGAAGAGTGAGGACAGGGTGACGCTGTAGTTCTCACTCCCGACCACAAGATGGCGGTGAATGATTTAATTTAGTCTGACGTCTACAAGAACTACGTTTTCTGATGTGTTGGTGAATCAGACTTCTGCGTGGCAGTGACAATGAGGTCCAGGCTGCTCCATGTCAAAGCCATGGCCCAGGACATAACTCTGTACTGGAGCTCCGGCTCTCCTCCCTGCTGGAGGGTGATGATCGCTCTGGAGGAGAAGGGCCTGCAGGGCTACAACCACAAACTGCTCTCCCTCGACAAGAACGAGCACAAGTCCCAAGAAGTGCTCAGCATAAACCCCAGGGGACAGGTAGGACGTAGCTTGAATCAGTAGCTACCTGCTTAAACAGCTAACAGATATGTCGTCTTCAGACCTTTAATTTAGCCTCGCACAGCCTGGCCTCACCTGTATGTATGTGCAGGAAGAGGCTGCGCATACAACAGGTAAGAAGCCCACCTGTGGAAACCCTGCAGTCTTCTGTGTTTTTAGGTCCTCCGTTTACTTTCTGCTAACGCAGCTCTCCTGTTAATGGAGTCAAAGCTCGTGTCTGTAGACTGAAGAATGAGCAGACTTATATCTTTTTATGTAGTTGTTGTTATGACTGACTCCCCCTGACTGTGCAGAGGTCATCTCAGGTCATGTGAAGTGTTTTCAGAACATGAGCAGTAGAGCGGTAATGGACAGAGCTGGGCCACTGCAGCTCAAAGAGACCGTGTGACAACTTTCCCCTTCAGGCACCTTAATGCTTTACAGCAGGGGTCACCAACCTGTAGATCTTCATCCACTGGTGGATCTGTGTGACATTTCTGGTAGAAATATGTGCATAAGGTCTCAATCGGCTATGCTGTATGGAGAGGTCTGCGTGTCCATAGCATGTACGAATAAGGCGATTTTCAGACTTAACTAGATCTAATCATTTTACCCTGTAAGTTTTTAGTACGAGCAATATGATTAAACTGTTAAAAATGCATTATGCATGCCTTCTTCCTCCATCTCAGTCTTAAAGTTTTAGGAGTTTTGTTTAGTAACAGGCTGGACAGAGATGTTGAGTGCAAACTTGAATTTAATATTTTTTTTTCAAGTTTTTCGATGGATTGAATTCTGCATCAAAGCGAAACTAAAGTGACCATATATTTCAGTGTATTAAGGCTGGTAGACCCAGCTTCTCCTGCCAGCAACATTGGTGATCTTTGGTCAAAAAAGGTTGGTGATCACTGCTTTACAGGAATCTTCCTAATCTTCAACCCCTTCAGTCCCTCTACCTGAGCCTCCACAGCTCTGGTTACACTTTGACTATACAGAGGTTAACTCATGTTCACAAGTCAATCAGTCAGTCAGACTTTTCAGACAAACAATGCAGCACAAAGTGCTTTAAAACAAACAGATAAATTAAAATAAGATAAGAGGAAGTATAACCCAGACCCAGCCCACCCCCTCAGTACTTACGCAGTATTGAAGTGCATCACAAATAACAGACGATGATAAAACAGGAACATTGTTGTACCTGGTACGCACCGAGGAAACGCCATCTTAAAGGTTTAAAACGAGTAAACACTGGAGGTTAGGTTAAAGTGTAAAATTAATTATATCATAAAACAAAATAAAAATAAAATTACATTGAAATAAAATAAAAAATAAAATAAAATTAAAAAAGGGTGCTTTAATAAGACTAAAAACTCTAAAAGGTAACTCAGGTAAAAGCAGACCAAGAAGGTAGGTCTTGAGTTTGTTCTTAAAAACATTAACATTTGGTGCACTCATGTTCACGAGTGACCTCCATTTACACATCACTGTCACCGTTAGTAACCACCGACTATAAGAGTATTTGAAGATAACTGGATTTTGTCTGTTTGGTCACAGGGCTGTATGGCATACTGTGTCTTCTAAGGGATGTGGAGATTAAATAACACTTTTGCATCTGTTAACAGGTGTGCTCTTAGTTCATCACTGCAGTGACCTGACAGGTTTCTTTGGTACACAGAGAAGGTAATGTTTTAGTGGCCCTTAAGGAATGAAAAACATCTTACAGTAGCATAGGTACAGGTAATTGAAATGAAACAACTGCACATTCTGCTCATAAAGCCACATTAATGACCACAAGACACAGGATCAAGCCCCATATCCACAATCAGTGTGTATCTGTGTGGTTTTATGTGTTTTTAAAAGTTCTCAGCGTTAACTTGAGCACATGGTTTCAGCAATGGTTTTAGTTTTGTTGCTTTTTTGGATATGTTTTTGGTGTGAGACTTACACAAAGTCCAAAAGTAGAATATAATTTCAGTGATATTGACAAGAACTGGTTGGATACCTAATCAATCGATCGATCAATCAATTGATCGATCAATCAATCAATCAATCAATCAAACTTCATGTGTACAGCACTTTTCATTTTAAGTTTTGTAGCACAAAGTGCTTCGCATAGAGACAAAGACATAAATTAAAATAAATAAAAAGTAGAAATTTGAAAACAATGAAAAATGCCCCCCCCCCCACCAGTCCACATACAGCACACACACTCAGATACACACACACATCCAAAGACACGAGGAAAAACAGAATGAAAAATGAGGAAACACAAAGACTAAAATGATAATAAAACATCCTGATAAAAATTGGATCAAAATAAATAACTAAATATACTATAGGAAAATAAATAAACAGGTAAATAAAATACAATTTTAAATAATAATATGGTAAGATGAGATAAAATGTACTGCAGTAAGATAGTGGAAAGAAAATCAATGAACAGATAATAAAAGTCCGAATGATAAATCTGAGCTAAAATTGAGAAATAAAACATATTAAGAGGGTTCAAATGAATAAATAAATAAGATTAAATAATAATAATAAATATAATCAGCTAAAAGCCAGACTAAAAAGGTAGGTCTTGAGTTTGCCTTTAAAAATATGAACAGTAGGTGGCGCTCTCAGGTCTTCAGGTAGACTGGTCCACAGACAAGGGCCATAATAATGAAACGATGCTTCACCGTATGTTTTAGTTCTGACTCTGGGGACTATCAAAAGGCCACTACCTGAAGACCTGAGGGCTCTCCTAGGTTCATAGGGTAAAAGCAGATTTGACACATAAAAAGGAGCAAGACCATTCAAGGATTAAAATCTAATAAAATAACCTTAAAATCAATTCTAAAAGGCACAAGAAGCCAATGCAGAGACTTTAAAATCAGGGTGATGTGGGCCCTCTAACGTAACAAAAGACAGGTGATGGAAAAAGTTAGTAATAGGCCAAAGAGGAGTCATATTATCATACCAACTTCTTGAAGGTGTGATAAAAATATGATCTGAAGTATTGAGTAAATTATCTGCTGTCAAATCAGCCATGGTTGTTGGACTGTCCTGGGTTGCGTGTAGGTTTCAAGCAAGAAACATAATCTGTTGACCTCAAAGAGGTCCATAGATATTAGCTGCTCTGTATTACCCTGATTCTTCACACTCTGTTATCCATGAAGTTGATTTGAGGTATGTTTTGTCTTTCATACATGTTGTTAACCAGCAGCTGTCCCTCATGAGCCTCTGTATGATGCAGCTCAGCTCAGTTTATTTTCGTTACTTCCCGGTTTAATCAGCATAAACCCTTTAACACCTTTCATTGATAACTAACCTGTTGCAAATTATTTTCTAGCTTCCCACCTTCAAACACGGTGACACCATTGTGAATGAATCCTATGCAGCCTGCTTTTACCTGGAGGTGAGTGAGCCTGTCTACAAAATTGGCCTTTTGTCAAGCTGTAGCACAACATTTATTTAAGATCCTCATTTCCCTTTGTGTGTCTGGCAGAATAAGTTTAAATCCCAGGGAAACAAGCTTATCCCAGATGGCCAAGAAGAGCAAACAAGGATGTACCAACGCATGTTTGAGGGTCTAACCTTCTACAATAAACTCAGTAAGACAGAAAAATCTTTCAATGAAAAGAAATTGATTCTGAAACAAATAGAGTACTGCCATTATCAGTCCACACTCAGACCAGGTCCAGGTGGTCCATATGGTGCTGAAAACACAGTATGGGGCCACGGACAGCTTCATTTAAAGCTGGCCTGAGTATTATGTAGCCATCATGGCATCATGATGGAAAACTGTGTTCCCCTGCTTCATTTGTTAATCAGTTTTTTTTTATTGAGGCCTTCTCGTAATTAAAGCATTAACAAACACATGTGCAGCTTTATCTACACACACTGCTGGATGCTCCTTTAACCTTTTCTTGTTTGCTTGTTTTAATATGTGTGTGGGGGTGTGTGTGTGTGTGTGTGTGTGTGTGTGTGTGTGTTTAGATATTGTCACCTACTATGACTGGTTTATCCCTGAGGGAGAGCGGCATGACGCAGCACTTCAGAGACACAAAGAGGCTCTTGCCACTGAGCTGAAGCTCTGGGAGGGTTACCTGCAGAAGGTAAAACTAACACTTCACCACCCCGAACCTCAGATTGTACCTGTAAGGATGATAACATCCTCATATCAACTGTTGGTTCCTGGAATGTTGATATAAAGCCTGAATCTCTTATGTCTGCTTTAGTGATTTTCTCGAGCCAGCAGTGTCCATTTTTGGACTTGAGGCTGGTGCTGGAGTGAAGCCAGTGGAGTCCACGCTCCTTTAATTATTGATCAGGCAGTAACTCAGCCAAGTACTTGGTGGCTGTCTGCAGGTGTTCAGCACCTTCATGGTAACCTACACAATCCAGTCTTAACTTTTGGGTTTGGCCAGCAATGATTTTGATAGCAATGTACCAGTGGACAACTACAAAATCATTGTCTAGTAAATACATCAAACACGCCAACAACTTGAGTTGAATATCTGTGTAATAATATGGAAATAAAGGCCATAGCGTGTTTATTAATTTTCCAGTTTTGAAAGAATAAAATCATTAACTGTTTTTGTCTTGATTTCTTGCCACTGTGGCAGTAGGTTGAGCGAATACACCAGCCACTTCACAGAAACAGTATTTGACTGGCAATTTTTTCCTCTGCCAAAAGGAGTGTTGTATTCATTTGTCCATTTGTTTGATTGTTTGTTGGCAAGATTATGCCAACAATTCTGGAAGGATTTGCTAAAATTTTCTGGAGATGTCGGTTATGGTCCAGTTTAAAAGCATGATTAGATTTTGGTGGTGATTCAGATCACTGCCATTACTGAAAGATTGTTTTAGCTCAGCGTCAAACTAAAAATGATATCAACATAAATCCAGTACTAGCGCAAAGTTTTCAGGCTCAAGGAGTCATGTTCTGAGGGTTATTCCATCCTGACACTATTGCTTATAGGTGTCACGGCCATATGTAAGCTACCTTGGCAGAGGTTAGTGCTCTCGGAGTGCCGTCTAGTCTCTGATTATGTTTTTCCTGTGTGTTTAAACTTTCTCTGTTTCCAGGTCCTGTATCCATTATGTCAATAAAAGGACCGAGTTATAATACCAATGGTCATTAAACCTCGTTTTAACAAACAGCTACATTTTTGCATAATACTTAGAAAATCAGTTACCCACAATAATAGTAATATTAATAATAACAATAATAGCTTTATTTGGATAGCACTTTTAAAAACAGAGGTTTACAAAGTGCTTTGACAAACAGACAAGAACATACAGACAGCAATTACAAGAGCTTCAGCACAAAAGGGAATAAATACACAAAACAAAAAGCCCAGTTAAAATCAAGGCACTGTTACAGAAAAACACATCTTGTCAGAAGAACGCAGACAATACAAGAACCATGCAACGTAAAATGAGACCATGAAAACCGAAATTAAAGCTAAAAAACATAAAACCAATAAGAAAAATTAAAAAGGGGGTGAAAAAAAGTAAAAAGGGTGTGGAAAGGACAATATTAGTAATGACAATGATAATAATAATAATAATAATAATAATAATAATAATAGCAATGCTAGAGTAAAACGACAGACATGACCAGGAGATAAAACAATAAAAAGAATAAAAAGGTCATCTATAAAAGGATTAAAAGTGGAACAAAAGTGAAGCATAATTAGATAAAATCTGAATGAAAAGTAAGTCATGGCATTAATATGAAACGTAACATAGAAGATGTAAATAAAAGAAGAAGGACTTAAAAGAAGTAGGAAGGTAAAATGATAAGAGCAATACTGATAGAGAAAAGCTAAAATACAGTAAAGCAGATAATAAGAGAGGAATAAAAGACAAAAAAGATAAAAGATGGCATCACATAAAAGTAAGTCTGTAAAAGTGAGTTGTCATGATGAAAAAAGAGCTTTAAAACGAAGGCTGTCACTGTACACCTGTATGACCAGTACCCATCCTAAAAATGCAATTATCATGTAAATTATCATGTAAATTATCATGTAACGCTCAAGACAGGCATACAGTTATTCTGTGGCAGTGTTTGGTTTGTAATCAGGTTGAAGCACAACATTACAGCTATGATGACATATGAAAGCAACGCAACAGAGGGATTCCTGTGACACAGACAGCAAAGTAGAGCAGACACGTACTCACTGCTTGATTGGTCCCATATCCACCAGTCAAGCACACAGTTTTGTCCACTGAGAGCTGAAGTGCTGTGTCAGGCTATGACAAAAGTATACTCTAAAAAAGTTTCTGATCTTTCACAGATTCAGAGATTCCTGAGGATTGACTGGACAATAAAAAGAAAACATTTTAAAAGCTTAAAATCGTTCATATCTGTACAATCACTATCCATTCGGTGATTTCAGATGAAAAGGGTTTCCTCTACTGTTTAAAGCTTGTTTGTGTTTTTCAACAGAATAACTTCGCTGTAAAAATTATAAGTGATGAATTAAAAAAATGTAATCTTTTATCAGTGTGCTGTATTGATGCTTGGTGTCAGGAGCTAGGGCCCAGTCTCATGTCTCTTCACGGGGCTAAACATTTCTGGCAGCACCCCTGTCTGTGTTTATTCTGCATTGACGTAATTATTTGACACCATAGGTTTCAGCCTGCTGAAAATACACTGATGATTGTTTCCAGCTTGGCCCCAAAACCTTCCTGGCTGGTCCGTCCTTCTCTCTGGCAGATGTGACTGTTTTCCCAACTGTTGCTTCTCTGTTCAGATTTGGGTAAGTGAGAGAAAGCACTGACATTTTCTGTCTGACAGATGTTGGTGACGTTTGCAGTTCAGATGTCTTCTGCTCTGTAGGCTGTTGGTGAAGCGATACCCTCATCTGGGGGAGTATCACGCTCGTCTGAAGGACCGTCCCAGCATCACTGCCAGCTGGCCTCCACACTGGCTCGAGAACCCCAAGGGACAAGACGTACTCAAAGACATCTGAGCTTCTCCAGCACTTCACTTCTGCGTTCTCCTGACGGGGTCTTGGTCACTCTAAAACTGCTTTGGCTTTTGTCTGAAAGGGTTTCACTGTGTGCTTCTGAAATTCAGTGTCATCCCTTTAGCCCAGGGGCACCTGGTAGCCCACAGGGAGCCGATGAGATGCCCTCAGGGACATTTTAAAAATAACATGCTGCCATCACAGAACTTGAAAAAAAGTTTTTTAATTTCAGTGTTGTGTTTTGCTAATAAAGCATACGTAATAAATTCAGTAACAATAACTGTAATGTGCATTACATTTTAAAACCACCTATTTTTCCCTAAACTTTGGCCTACATGGGGTCAAAGGTTAACATTCAAGGCATAAAAAATTACAAAACTGTGACTGTTGCACACAGCAGCAAACTTTAGCAGAAATAAATAATTCAAGAAGCTTGTAAGTATAGTGTTCTCATATTATTTCATAATCTTTAGTAATAATTATTGTTTGAAATTATTAGAAGTAAATGGCAAACAGTGTACAGACGCACAATACTTATTGTTTTAATGTAAACTATAAAATTTATATAACTTACGAACGTTAAATCAGTAGCCCTCTATAATGCACTTGACCTTGAGGGAAGCTCTCAGGCTCTAAAAGGTTGGTGACCCCTGCTTTAGCCTTTGAAGAAGGAAAGAAAGTGTTGGAAACATGTTTGTTTAAGAAATGTTTTAAAAGCAAGAATGTTCCTCCCCTTGTTTTGCAAAATTAAGTTTGACTCAGGTCCTTCCAGAAAAATATTTTACTAATAAATGTAAAATTAAACAAAGCAGATGATCAGGCATAGGTTGTGGGCAGTGCTATCAGCTATGCAGCTTTTATTAATGACTGCTAACACTTAGACTGTACCTTTCATCAACCCTGTTGACAAATAAACACACACAAGGCAAACACAGTGGCTCGGACTTCATGTTCAATGGTACTCTTGTATCAGATCTTGCTGTTAAAATGTTTTGAAACCACTAGTTGTACTAAAAAACCCTCAGTGTGTATGTTCTGTAACCTGACACTTGTGCTGTGTTTATGCAGATTTATCCTTTAGCTCAAACATAACCTGCTCTAGACCTGAGGGGTATTTCACAATACCTAGGTAGGGGATTAAGCCGGGATTTTCTAGTTATCCTGGATGAATTTAGCTGCCATTTGGTTTCACGAAGGCAGAGCACATAAGTTACCATGGAGATTTATTCTGAGCAGCTAGCCTGCTCCAGACCAGGCTAACAGGCAGGCTTAACTAATCCTGCTATTAGCCTGCTCCAGACCAGGCTAACAGGCAGGCTTAACTAATCCTGCTATTAGCCTGCTCTTGACCAGGCTAACAGGCAGGCTTAATTAATCCTGCTATTAGCCTGCTCCAGACCAGGCTAACAGGCAGGCTTAACTAATCCTGCTATTAGCCTGCTCCTGACCAGGCTAACAGACAGGCTTAACTAATCCTGCTGTTCATCTGAACTTAGTGTGTTTTTTACAGTTATCATAATGATAATGAATTTAAGAGTTACAGGAATGTTAATAATACATTTCATTTAAAAATGCTTTTCAAAGAACTCAGAGACAATTTAAAATGAGGATAAAAAGAAAAACTAGGATTTAAACCGAAAACAAACACAAATCACACAAGTAACTTGGGCAAATAATTAAGATAGCCCATATTTTCATGTATGTTTAAGTTTTTTTTCCTAATTAATGCAAATTAGTTTTGTTCAGATTTTTGATAACAAGGATAAATGTTCTGAAGACTTTGAATCATATTGTTATTAGAATAGGAATATTTTACAATAATTAAAGTACATTATAAAATGTCCTCATTTCTCTCTATTAATCTATGAATGAGATTTAATGTACACTTTAAGAAAGAAGATTACATGAAAATGAACATGACACCACTATACAAAACAGAAGAATACCTTGTGTTCCTATTTCATCATATCTAATTAACATGATGGTTTTTAGTTCACATTATGTCACTACTTATTACTCAACAGATCTTTGATTTTTTGCACTAGCTTTGGGTCTCTTTTATCACATACAATAATAAAAAAACAGGCCTAATTTTTTGGAAATTGCAAAAATGCTAAATTCAGGCATCTTTTGCCTCTGTTAACACTAATGAAATAATAAAAAAGGGTCCTTTTGAAGATTTATTAGAGGATATTCGTTTAATCCATGTTTTTGTTTGATCAAACAGCATGTTAAAATATTCTGCAGTTTAGAAGAAAACAGGTTATACAGGGAGACAAATTTATGATCTTCAAAAGTTTCAATTCTTTTAAAGACTGATTATTAAGATACACAGATATATATTTTAAATACTTAAAATGGTCCAAATGCCCGAAAGGTCTTTTTAGTATATAGTTTCATTCACCATTTATCCTATAATTTCATCTGAAGAGTGTTTTCTGCACTGCTTGGAACTTATTGTTTTCAAACAACATAAATGGACTGTAATAATTATAAGTCGTGTATTCAGAAAAAAGTATCTACCGTCGTACCTGTTGAATAATTTGCTCCAAAAATGCTTGTACACATATATGACCAAGGTACGTTGTATCAGTCTGTTTCCTGGGTATAAAAGACACAAACAGAAACAAAACAAAACAAGCTTTTTTTTGTGTCATTTTTTCCGTTTTGCACAAAAAAACAAAACAAAACAAAAAAGCAGGAAACGGTTGTTTTTTTGTTTTATCGTTTTCACCCAGAAAATGAAAATACGACTCCATATTTCGTTTCCTTTCCGGGACTTGCCCGCCTGTGCGGTGCTCTTCAAAATAAAGGCCCTGCCTTCAAAATAAAGCTCCTGCCCTGGCAGGCATGGAGAAACTGCCTTTCATTGTGTTGCCTGCCCCCGTATGCAGCTTTTCTAAATTAAAGCAAGTTGTGTACACACACGGAAGTGGCTGTCTATTGAGTGAGAGAGAGAGATTTATCAGCAACAAGACACAACAAGACCAGACTGACAAGGCGCACTGGCTGTAGGTCTTTAAAATGACCAGCAGGTGTCGCCGTGCGTTAACGTGGCCATCAATCATCCCCTATAAACATCCAAGTGGTTTATGGTTTATGGTTGTGGAACTTTATTTTTGTGGGAAATATGTTTTTTTTTTTTTTTTTTTTTTGCTATTATTTAGGCCTACCATTATATCTGGAGAAAAGAGCCAAGATAAGCCTGTCCAATTAGGGTGAGGTAAACAAAAAAAAGCCGGGGTTTCATCATGGGTACTCAGATTTCCCTCCAATGTGCGGCGGTAAGAAGCTGGTACCTGCCCAACATAACTAAAAAGTCAAATACAGTTTTATATAGCTAAATAAATACTGATATGAAGAGACTTTTATTAACTGTAGTGACACCAAACTCATACTAGTAATTGACATCTCTAGTTTATACTACAGCTCTTACTTTAGAGAAATAGGTTTTTATTTAATTTGTATGATTTTTTTACAGTTAAAACAGTGCTAATTAATAGGGTAATGACTATGAAAACGGTAATAACTGTACTGTTGTGGACTGTAGTGACACCAAACTCATTCTGATGATCGAACAAATCCTCTAGTTTATACTATATGTTTAAATTTATTTGATATGATGTTTTCATACTGACAAATGTTATTAATAGGAGACAGACTATCATAACACTTAAAAATGTAGGTCTTTTGTAATTTCACACAAGATCATACAAAGATATTATTGGACCCCTGTGAGACTAAATAGATCAGGCCCTATGAACAACAGACTGTGCTGGAAAAGTCAAAATGATAACGGTACTTTGGTACACTGTTTGTGGGAATGTTATCAAACGCCTCTGGATGGTTGTTATACAGTGTTTAAGTGATTGGTTAGAAAGAACTGTGCCACTCTGCCCAAGGTTGTGTTTACTGGGTGATAAAGGACAGATAAGTGACCTATCAAAAAATAAATTCTCTGTTATCATGGTCAGGGTCTCAGTGGCAGCTTGGACTATCCCTAAACACTGGAGGATCCCCAGAGCCCCACAGTTTAAAGAATGGGTAAATCTGATGATATGAATGTGTGCTTGATAAGGTAAACACAGGGATGGTACTACAGCATCAACTTGGGAACCATTCTGGTCCAAGATTACTATCATTCAACAAGATGACACGTGACTTACTTAATATGATATTTTATTGTACTTAATGTTATAATGGATTAATGTATTTATTTATGTATTTAATATGTATATCCATACTATTTCAGTTACTTATCTGAGCTAATTATTTACTACTATTACTATTTTTCATTCATGGACTTATTTACTAACCTTTCCCTACCTGTAAACATTTCCATACCTTCATGTAATATGTAATAATATACTAGCCCTATTGACATTTTTTTCACTTACGTATGAAAGCCCTGCCTAATATAAGCATGTAGCATTATATTGACTGTCATGCACCAAATAAAAACTTGAGTTGAAAAAAAAATTAGGTCTTTCTTACAGAGAAATTGCAAAGAAAGTCAAGGTGTCAGTGAGTACAGTTTTCTTCACCATCTAAAGGCACTCAGAAACTGAGGGAAACTCTGACAGGAAGAGGTCTGCAGACCCAAAGACACAACTAAACCAGAAGACAAGATTCTGAGAGTTAACAGTCTGAGTGACAGGCAGCTCACAGGACAACAGCTTCAAGCACAGCTTAATAGTGGTCGTAGTAAACAAGTCTCAGTTTCAACTGTGAAGAGAAGACGTCAAGCTGCAGGTTTGACAACTTCAATGTTTTTCCATGTTGCCAGTCTTTATCAGAACCTGATGAAATTTGCCTTGATGATATATATATATATATATATATATACTGTACTGTTATTAACTACAGTTGAAAACAGTACAGTTATTACCATTTTCATAGTCCTTACCTATAAATTAAATTAATACGTATTTATCTAAAGTAAGAGCCAGGAGGAAGAAGTGAAAGAAATGTTTGATCATTAGGGTGGGTTTGGTGTCACTGCGGTTAACAACAAATCAGACAGTTTTTATAGTCATTACCTATTGATAAAGATACTTTAATAAAGAAAATCATATAAATTACATCAAAATCTATTTCTCTAAAGTAAGAGCTGTAGTATAAACTAGACGAGATGTTTGATCATCAGGCTGACTTTGGTGCCTTTACAGTCAACTAGAGTACAGTTAGAACAGTTTTTATAGTCATTATCTATTAAACATATGTCCATATAAAAAAAAATCATATGAATGAAATTTAAACATATTTCTATAAGTACGAGCTGTAGTATAAACGAGAGAAGATGTTCGATCATCAATATGAGTCTGGTGTCACTACAGTCCACAACTGTACAGTTATTACCGTTTTCATGGTCATTACCTATTAATTAACACTATTTAAAATTTTAAAATATTGTATAAATTAAATAAAAACCTATTTCTCCAAACTAAGAGCTGTAGTATAAAGTAGATGAGATGTTCAATCATTGGTATGAACTTGGTGTCTCGACAGCTAACAAAAGTCTCTTTATATCAGTATTTGTTTATATAAAAATTAATTTGACTTTTTAGTTATGTTGGGCAGGTGCCAACTTCTTGCTCTGCACATTGAATGGAAAGCTGAGTGATCATTATGAAATTCAGGCTTTTTTTTCTCACCTCACTCTTAATTGGACAGGCTTATCTTGGCTGTTTTTCCAGATATAATGGTAGGCCTAAATAATAGCAAAAAAACCAAACAAAAACAAACAAATGTATTTCCCACAAAAATAAAGTTCCACAACCATCAGTTTCATGTATGTGACACATTTATTTGATATGAAAAACATGGTGGTGTGTTGTTCCAGCTGAGTATCTGAAACTAAAGCCTGTTTTGAGGGCAGGCTGCTCACATAAATCCAGATCCATGTTTAAATCACATGGATGTTTATCGGGGATGATTGATGGCCACGTTAACGCACGGCGACACCTGCTGGTCATTTTAAAGACCTACTTTCAGTGCGCCTTGTTGTGTCTTGTCACTGATAAATCTCTCTCTCACTCAATAGATAGCCTACTTCGTTGTAAACCCTGTACTGTGTACACAGCTTGCTTTAATTTAGAATAGCTGCATATGGGGGCAGGCAATACAATGAAGTTAGACGATCAGGAGAGTCATGGAAGTCAGCAGAGAACTTAGAGGATCAGGAGAGTCATGGAGGTCAGAGGATCAGGAGAGTCGTGGAGGTCAGAGGAGAAGTTAGAGGATCAGGAGAGTCATGGAGAAGCTAGAGGGGAGGTCAGAGGATCAGGAGAGTCATGGAAGTCAGCAGAGAACTTAGAGGATCAGGAGAGTCATGGAGAAGCTAGAGGGGAGGTCAGAGGATCAGGAGAGTCGTGGAGGTCAGAGGAGAAGTTAGAGGATCAGGAGAGTCATGGAGAAGCTAGAGGGGAGGTCAGAGGATCAGGAGAGTCATGGAAGTCAGCAGAGAACTTAGAGGATCAGGAGAGTCATGGAGGTCAGAGGATCAGGAGAGTCGTGGAGGTCAGAGGAGAAGTTAGAGGATCAGGAGAGTCATGGAGAAGCTAGAGGGGAGGTCAGAGGATCAGGAGAGTCGTGGAGAAGTTAGAGGGGAGGTCAGAGGATCAGGAGAGTCGTGGAGAAGTCAGAGAAGTTAGAAGATCAGGAGAGTTGTGGAGAAGTCTGAGGATAAGTTAGAGGATCAGGAGAGTTGTGGAGAAGTCTGAGGAGAAGTTAAAGGATCAGGAGAGTCGTGGAGGTCAGAGGATCAGGAGAGTCCTGGAGAGGATAGAGGATCAGGGGAGTCTAGAGGTCAGAGGAGAAGTTAGAGGATCAGGAGAGTTGTGGAGGTCAGAGGAGAAAGAATATGGTCAAATATTGGAGGTGAATAATAAGAACAATAATATTTGTATTTATATTATGTTTCATCATTCACAGCAAATAACAGCAGCTGATACTAATAACTGCATCAGGATGGTCACTGACCCCCCCAAACCAAAAATCTCACTCGGACCTGAGATCAAATCTTGACAGCCCTGGCAGAAGTGGATGACCATGTGAGTAACTTTGACGTGCTGTCAGAATTAAAGCTTTATTGAAAGCGTGTTGATTTTTTTGCGGGGGAGGGGAAGCTGTCCCAAAAAAATAAGAACAAATTGGACAAGATCGTTAAAAGAGGCACAAAGATCACTGGAGATCAAATGGGCAGCAGACTGACACACACGGACCGGTTAACAGGACCACGGCAGACCCACAGCACCCCTTTGGTCTGAATCTGGACTCCTAAACCCGGGATGAGGACTAAGACAGGGATCTCATCCTTTATACCACGGAGCGTCCAGCTGCTAAAGAAACTCCGATCTCACATGAACTTGGCACTCAGCATTTCTTAGACCACTTAATGATGTTTTTTACTTACTAATTTATAATAATTATTACTGTCATTTTAATATTTTTATTCTTGGATGGTTGTTAAATGTTATGTGCTGTCCTGCGTGATTGTTCATGTCCTACGTAGTTTGTGTTTTTTATGCTCCCTGTGCATGACAAATTCCCTTAAGGGCAATACAGGTTTCATTCATTATGTAAAGCAATTTCTGTTTTCCTGTAGTTTGAATACAGTTTTGGATGACTAATTTATATTATTATTCTGCTGAAATGCCAGTAAGATTTAAGTTTGTAGATATTAATTAGCTTCAGAGTGCAATGCTAACCAGCCAGCTTTGCAGACTCTAGAGTGTTGGTGCACAAAGACTGGAGATTAAATAGACAGTGATAATAAGCTAAGCAAATTGTTGCAGTAATTTACATAAAAATTTGATGAGAAGGATGCAGAATTAATCTTTACTTCATGTTAATATTTTGATATTTGGAGCACTAATGAGCCCTGTACGTTTGCTCTTTGTCATTAGGGACTAAAGAAATGCAGCGTCTTGTACAATCCTCATTCTACCAGTAAAGTTTCTGAATCCATCTGACTCCCGTAAACAGATTCAAGGGTTTAATTTCAGACAAGTGTGGTCTATAATTATGAGATAGTACTATTTCAATCCCTATCTGTAGAGCACAAAGGACAGAAAAGGTGCAAAATATAGTGAAAAAAAGATGAAGAGAGAAAGGAACAATCATAGGAGCTATGATTCAGAGGAACTAGCCCCTTGTAAGGTTTCTAATCACAATATGTCCAGGGGAGGGTCCAATAACAGAGGTTTTCTGAAAAGCCAGTGAACTGGACATCTTGTCTGAGATGGGTAGTATGGTAGGTATGGTATCGACCTACTCTTGAGAGAAGTTTTGTTATGATTTTGAATAATCCATTTAAACAAAGAGTGATTTAATGCTGAAAATATGGTCTGCATATGATCTGAGCACACATTTGTGGATCATTGTACAGATCTGTGTAAACATTTATAAATAGTTAAGAAACTATTAACTGCTAGGCTGGATTATGTTGACGGGGTTTCTGTGAAAACAAAGCTCTCAAAACAACAGAGACAAGAAATAACAGCGGTATGACCCGTGCAACTGAAATGAAGAAGCTCTGATGTCTGGTCTAATGGCTCCTCAGATTAAGTCGAAAAAATATTCACTCCCTTGAAATAAGAAGTCAACAAGAGCTATTGAAAAACTGAACAGATGCCCTTCAATAGCTTTTGAAAGAAGAGAAGACAAGTTTTCACTTATTCCATTCATCCGGCAATAAATGTGGAAAAGTAGCTGTGATGTACAACAGGGCTGGGCAGTATAACAAAAATGTGCTCTCAGTGGATATTCATGTATTAATCGATATCAGACAATGTATGTAAAAAATTTTTACCCCTTGATACCTGAATGTATATACAATTATATTAAAAAATAAATAATTTGTGTTTTTGCTTTCAAGCAGATGCTAAATTAAGTGGAGATTGTTCATTGAGTCTAGCACACAGGATAGATAAAAGTTTAGGTATGATGCAAATCAGCGACAACAGGCATTAAGGGAACAGACAGAAGGATAGTAAGAACACATTTTCCCATATCAGGTATATGATTCATTGCATTTTTTGCAACAAACAACAAACAGTTCAGCTGTCTTGCAGTCTCATTTATGAACATTGCACTTTGAACAATGCACTTTGAACAGTGTGGGTGTGTTAGTGTGTGTGTGTGTGTGTGTGTGGATGTGGGTGTGTGTGTGGCTTTCAGTAGCCATATCAACAGAACCTTTATGACCTGTTGTCACAAATTTGAACTTATACCCTATCTTGGAGGCATTCTGAATGAAAGGGGTTTGAAGCGAATTCGCACTATTGAGGTGTGTTCACACCGAACGCGACTTGGGCGACCTCAGCGGCCACTCTCCATGCAGAGTCAATGTACAGCCACGATCAACCACGACCACGCGCGACCAGATCTCATGGGTTGCGACGGACGCGTTCTTGGCGACTTGGTCGCATCTTTGGAGACATGGGGGAGGCGCCCCTGTTGCTGCAGATGGGAACTCTGGGGTCGCTTTGGACGCGGAGCAGGTCGCCATGCCCTGCGTCCAAAGTTGAAATATTTGAACTTTTCAGGCGATGTCGCGCCGTGAGAGCCAATCAGTGTTGTGTGGGTGCGTGACCACACCTGTGACAGACTGTTTTTATTCCGGTCCACAGAGCGACAATCTATGTCCGTGTGGGGAACTTTAGTTAGTGAGGACATTAGTTCCGCCTAGACGGACCACAGAGAACTCACAGAAGATGCTGCTGCAGGGCCAGCTGCAGTGTTTTGTGGTTGGTAGGTGAGTGAAAAAGATACAGGTGGAATAATGTCAGCTAATACGTCCTATTATATGATATATGATATGATCGCGGGGTGAAACTTGAGCAGGCGTGACGTCACTGAGCAACAGCGACGGTGACAAAATGAGCACAGGCGAAAGGACTTGGGTTTGCGACGCGATCAAAGTCGCGTTCGGTGTGAACGCACCTTTAGGCATCAAGGGGTTAACATTGTCCTCGGCTTGAGCAAGTTCATCTTCATTCCCTTCGGCTCCACTTTTGCTTATTTCTTTCCTCTTTTCCAACTTCACTTCTGTTCCAAACCAACCAAAACAAACTCTGAATGAAGTGATAGGGTGTAACAAACATGCAAACTTGCTTTATGGCTACATTACTGCCACCTATAGGTTGGAGAGTGGAGCACAGTGATCACCCCTTTAGAAAAACACACTAAATGGCAGTTGCCACTTGTTAATCCTTCCGTGCCATATCACCTTAATACGCCCAAAGCTCGTTATCGTCATCAATATGGATTTTATCAGGACCCTGAGTGGGGAACATTTTATTGTCTAGCTCGATAAACAAAAGGTGAGTAGCTGCTACAACTGGCCTGGAGGTGACATTGAAATGTGAGCATGAGTTATGGCTGGACAAGTCTTTCTATTTGAACAGAATTAAAACGGTTAAATTTTGCTCTCCTCTGGCATGGCTTGTCTGATTTGGACTGTGTTTTACAGTCCAAAGGCCTTTAAACCACATCCCCTTCTCACCAATGGGGTGAGAGAGGAAAGAAAACACTGGAGAGGAGATGGAAAACTACTGAGGCGGAGGGGAGGCAAAAGTGAAGAAGAAAATTGTTTGAATAAAAAAACAACAGAGAAAGCAATAAAGTACGGTAAATCCTGCTTTAACTGTATTAACTGTGTGTGACTGGTCAGATCTAAGGAGGCTGATGGATGGTAAAAAAGAGATGGAGGAGAAAAACAGGAGTCACGACAGCCTATGTCAGCGTGTGCTGAATGCTCTCTTGATGTGCACCGGGGACATGGAGCACCTGGATATGCATATGCAAGGTAGGGAAAACCCCAAATATAGCCTATATATGTATCTATATAATTTTATTAAGTCTGAATTAATAATTACAAGACTCTTAAAAAGGCTTAGATCATTATAATGTAATTCTGAAATGCCTTCGCCAGTTGATTTGTGCTGTGTGAGCATTACTCACATACTGTTGGTAGGCTGAGGGCATGTGCACAAGCATAAATCTTTGTCACTTAGAAAATGTATCTCACAGATCTTACTAAACCTGCAATCGGCTTTAATTCCAGTTTAAGCGTATTTAGAGAAAATAACTAAACATGTTAATCTTTCCAAGAATTTGGTGGTGTGTTGCTGAAAAAAGTGTCTATAATCTGTTCTTTCTGTGTACTCAGACAGGCTCATTGTGATGCAGCTGGTGGTGTGGTGTCTGAGAGGGGTGACCAGGGTCATCCTGGCCAACAACCCACTGAGTGGAGCTCTCATCTTGGCTGCAGTGCTCTGGACCTCCCCCTGGCAGGCCCTGCTGGGAACCCTGGGTGTGCTTGCATCTACACTAACAGCTGTCATCTTAGGGCAGAACAGGTTAAATAAGGCACATTTTTTTCTGAAAAACACTTCTTATATTGAGACTCAGTACAGTGTGTATTTGTTTTTACAGATTTCAACAACTGTTAAGACATTTCTTGGCCTTCCTGAATATCATAATCAGCTTTATTGGCCAAGTACGTTTACAACATACAAGGAGTTTGGTTTCAGCATGTGGTGTCACTCAAGGAATAAACATTAGCAAATCTAAACATAAATAATAGAAAAATTATATATATATACATCTAATAGAATATATATATGTATATATATATATATACATATATATAGATATATATATATTTCCTAGAAGAGATATATACACCTAGATGAAAAAAAATTGTACACACCTAATTGAAAAAATATATACACCTAATAGAAAAAACATATATACACCTGTGCAGAAAAATAAATATATACCCAATTGGTGCAAAATACGCAATGTAGTGTGTAACTCCTCCTCTAGCCAAAGGTTGGACCTTGATTCTAACCGAGGTTATTACATCATGACTATTCTACCATTCAGTATCTCTCAGAATCTTCAGCTTATCCAAAATACACAAGAATCTTAAGGTTAGGGAGGTGAGTTCACTTACAGTTTGTCTTTTTAATAAAACTCACTAGATTGTTCAGGAGATTGGTGAAAACAAGCTCTGTAAAGAGCAGTATGATCCCTCCCTCCACAAAAACAGACACACAACCATATGATGGAAAAGGAAAATGTTTTCTTAAGAGGGTCTTATGTTCCAGTTCTAACTGTTGACAGTCTTTAGCTTCATATACCAAATTAAATGACCTCTATCTTGTTCAATGTAAAAAAAAACAAAAAACAAAACAACAATGTTGAATTAAAATGTATAAACATTTTTAATAGAAAATAATTTATTTTTTAATATTTAAGCCTTTTTAATGAAAAAAAAAGCAATTGTCCTTTACTAGGCCAGGAGTTCCCAAAATAACTGTTGTTCTTACTATTCAGTGTATCAGTTTGTCCCTTAATGTTTCCGGTTGGGAAAAAATTGTTACTGAGATCTCAGGAAACAAAGAAAGTGCAAATAAACAGAGCAAAAAAAAAAAATCTCAATTATTGAAGATTTTTCATTTGTGGTGGGCTGCCTGTTTACTGTCTCGATCTTTTACTAGGCTGATCAATATGATATCAAAGACAAAAATATCTTAGCACAAACTAAAGAAAAAATACATGAAAAGGAAAACTTCACATCATACTGACAAGTATTACCATGAGAAGGACGATTTTGCTCTTCTCTAACTCCATATGAATGAACCAGATGTGCCATGCGCACAGCTGGAGCTGTTTACAAACAAATGGAACGTGACTCAAATTATACTATTAACAACAGTGTATCCTCTTACCTCAGACATACGGCTAATCGCTGGTCAATCGGTTCCCTAAAATCGTTCCTCTGCCTCCTCAGCCTTGGAGCTGGCTGCTGTGGCAGTGTTTCAGACTGTCCTACAGAGATCCTGAAGAAGGTCCTGCAGTGGCTGTGGTACCGTTTCAGCTCCTGAACCAAACAGTGAAACTCACCAAGTTCTCCTCTCCTTTTCAAAATTGGATATACCCACTTATCTCGTTTTTTGCTTTTATGATTTAGCAAAACAAGCACCAGGTCACCATCACTCGATGTCAAGTCCATGATTATTTATACTTATACAATCTTTTTTTTTTTTTTCTCAAAATAGGCCTCGGAAATAGTTGCACTTTTTGTTTTCGCAGCGCCGGTGGTGTGCAAAGGCCTTGGCTTTCTGCACCTGTAACATCATCACATCTTGCCTCTGGTTTGAGAGCTTTGAATGGTTTTTTTGCTCCCTGAGCAGTGCTAGTTTTAGTGTCACTGCTGGATGTTTAAATGAGCTCAGATGTTCTTGCCATCCTCTCCACTTGGGCGTTTTTCATTGTTTTAATAGAATGAAATGTGTATCTGCAACCCATTGATGTGTTTACCAAAATGTTTCATGGTGAAAAAAGTATGCTTTAGCGCCTCAGCTGGTGTGATTCTTTCTTTAGGGTCGACTTTAAGAATTTGTTATAAGAAGCTCAAGAAGACCCAAGTGTCCTGAAGCTGTGTCTTGTCTTTCACCTCAGGGCAAAAATTCACTTTGTCATCCAAAGTGTTCAATTTATCACTCACACTAAAGCGCTGTTTAACAGTGCGGTCTGTTTTGCACTTATATTCAGTATTTAGCCTCCAAGGGCATGGGGAGAAGAACCTTTTGATAAATATCCCACTGGACAGCACATGATCTTAAGGCAAACCGTGGAGCTTACAGATCACTCTCATAACTTAAATTCACATCTTACGGGGTACAAGCCCCTGCCAAGATACATTTTAGCCAAAACACAACCAAGGGACCACATATCTATAGCCTCATCCAACTTGAGGCCTAAAATAACCTCTGGGGCCCTGTAACCGAGGAGAACCAATAAAAAGCAATACTTTTTATTGGCGCTCTGATTGGTCGACTGCCCAACCAATCAAAGAGCCCTGTCTCATAGCAGCGGTTGCCAGGTGACTCTGGTCAGACAAACTTTTGTAAAGATAAAATATTTTTTATGAATTGTTTGGAGCCCCAAACAATTCATAGGGCCACACGTGACTAAAAGACGTGAATGAAGTCTCCTTTCATCCCTACTGTCTCAAGCATTTCATCGTGTCATTGTCCAGCTTCATGCTGCTTCAGCCTGTACTTGGACAGGACCTTTTATAGACAAGTTGATAATAAATTACCCCCAAGCCCCTCCTACAATTTCCGCTCGTGGAAATTGTCTAGTTTTGAAATATTGCCCAAATTTGCTCTTTCTACGATGACAATCAAAAAGTATCTGGAAGTCCAACATGATCTTGGCTCAGTCATTCTCAATCACCTTGGGAGGTGCTTCCCATTTTGACCTTGGGGGCTCCAGTCCATATTCTGCACAGATGTTCCTGTACACTATACCGGCTACTTGGTTATGGCGTTCCATGTATGCTTTTCCTGCCAGCATCTTACACCCTGCTGTTAGGTGCTGGACTGTTTCAGGGCTCTCTTTGCACAGCCTGCACCTGGGATCTTGCCTGGTGTGGTAGATCCGGGCCTCTATTGCTCTGGTGCTCAAGGCCTGTTCCTGTGCAGCCATGATTAGTGCCTCTGTGCTGTCCTTCAGTCCAGCCCTCTCTAGCCATTGGTAGGATTTGTTCATATCAGCCACTTCAGCTATCTGTCAGTGGTACATCCCATGCAGGGGTTTCTCCTCCCATGATGGTTCCTCTAGTTCCTCCTTCCCTGTCAGTTTTCACTGTCTGAGACACTCACTAAGCGCTTGATCTCTTGGGGCCATCTTCCTGACGTAGTCATGGAGCTTGGATGTTTCATCTTGGATAGTGGCTCTGATGCTCACTAACCCTCTGCCTCCTTCTTTGCGCTTAGTGTATAGCCTCTGGATACTGGATTTGAGGTGGAACCCCCCGTGCATGGTGAGGGACTTCCGAGTTCTAATGTCTGTGGCCCGAATTTCCTTCTTTAGCCAGCTTATTATTCCAGCTGGGTATCTGATCACTGGCAGGGCATAGCTGTTAATTGTCCGAACCTTGTTTCTGCCATTGAGCTGACCCTTTAGGACTTGCCTTACTCGCTTCAGGTACTTGGCCGTTGCTGCTTTCCTAGTGGCCTCTTCGTGGTTGCCATTTGCCTGTGGTATGCCAAGGTATTTGTAGCTCTCCTCCACATCTGCTATTCTGCCTTCTGGGAGTGTAATGCCTTCTGTATGGACTACCTTCCCTCTTTTTGTCACCATTCGGCCACACTTCTCCAGTCCGAACGACATTCCGATGTCACTGCTGTAGATCCTGGTGGTGTGGATCAGTGAGTCGATGTCTCGCTCACTCTTAGCGTACAGCTTGATGTTATCCATGTAGAGGAAGTGACTGATGGTGGTACCATTTCGGAGTCGGTATCCGTAGCCAGTGTTGTCGATTATTTGGCTGAGGGGGTTCAGTCCTATGTAGAACAGCAGTGGGGACAGAGCATCACCTTGGTATATGCCACATTTGATGGAGACTTGTGCAATTGGCTCGAAGTTGGCCTCAAGGGTGGTGTTCCACTGACTCATTCAGTTTTGTTGACCTTGTATAGCTTCAGGCATTCCAGGATCCATGTGTGGCATCTTTCTGAATCAGGACTGTAAGGCCCATGGTCAGCCATTCAGGGTGGGTCCCATCTCTCAGCAGTTGGTTCATTTGTACTGCTAGGCATTCATGGAGTGAGGTCAGCCTCTTTAGCCAGTAGGTATGGATCATATCCATTCTTCATACCTGAGACTTTTTCTTGGATGTCTGCTACTGTGATGGTCACTGTGCATCGTTGTTGTGTGATGCTTCTTTCTCCCATATGCCTTTCCAGTATTGTTCAGTCTCCAGCCTTGGTGGGTTGGCTCGTGAATTATTCCCTTTCCACTGAGAGTACACTTTGGCTGGTTCAGTGGAGAACAGCCGGTTTATTCGCCTGGCTTCTATCTCTCTTGCGTACCTCTTCAGTCGGGTAGCCAAGGCTTGGAGTTGTTGTTTGTTAGTTTCTAAGGCCTCAGGTATGGTAATCTGCCTGTACCTCTTGGGTACCACCTTTCTGGAGTTCTGACAATTGGCTTACCTCTGTCCGTGTCACCTTGATTTTAGCCACCAACCTTCTCCTCCATGGAACTGCCCTTTGTTCAAGCATCTCAAGGATCACTGTTGCAGGACTGGCAGCTCTTTGGTCTCAGTGATGTTTGCAGTGGGAATTATTTCTATCACTGCATTTACATTGGCTAGGATATCTGGAGGTACTTCACCAATCCTCAGTAGTCGGTGTCAGGGTTGACAGGCGCTCATTACCTCCGCCAAAGAGGGTTATGTTTTTGCCAGCGCTTGTCTGTCTGTCTGTTTGTTCGTTTGTGTTCAAAATAACTTGAAAAGTTCTGAACGGATTTGGATGAAATTTTCAGGATTCATCGGGAATGGGATATGGAAGAACTGATTAAATTTTGGGGGTGATCCGTCTGGATCCAAGAATTTTTTAAAGGATTCTTTAACATTGCCAGAAAGGACCATTTTCGCCGAAGTGGACCGAAGCTGCTTGGCGGAGGTCTGTGCTCTCTGAGTGCTTTTCTAGTTTTAGCCATGATCTTATCTCTCAGGTCAGTTAGCTGTTAGCTCAACTCTGGGCCTGGTGCCCAATCTTGGGGGGGGGGGGGGGGGGGGGAGATAAATGTTAACTCCTCCATCTGACCTATCATCCTGGCTTCCCCTTGTCGTAGCATTAATGTGTTGTATCTCCTCAGTCGTGAAAGCAGCTGCTGTTTGTGGATGTTGGAACACTGAGCTACTAGCTGTTTCGGTGGTAGCATTGACTGTGGGTATCAAAGTAACCATTTCTCCCGCAGCCTGTTCATGTAACCCCGCTGGCTAGGGTTATTTGAGTAGAAGCATTCCAATATATCAAAAGTTTTAGAACATCCCAATTTTCCAGTTTTTTACTGAAAATTATTCAGTTTAATGTCTCATTGCACTCTGACATGAAAGCATAGTACAAATAAGCAATTACAGTAAAAAAAGAAAACATGAAATCAATTTATAGGCTCAAATGTATTCTAAACTCTTGACTCATCAAAGAAGCCACCTTTGGCGGATGTAACAGCTGAACACACTCGAGGCAGTCTTTCTGCAATAGAAATCAAATATTCTTCAGAAAGTTCTTCCCACGTCTGTTGCAGAGGTTCCCATAAATGTGTGGCACTTGTATGTTGCTTTGCTTTTACTCTTCTGTCCAGTTCATCCCAAACCAGCTCAGTGGGGTTCAAGTCTGGAGACTGTGCTGTCACTCCATGTTTTCAAGCTTACCATCTTGTTCTTTTTTCCTGAGGTAGTTCTGGCATAGCTTGGACTGATGTTCTGGGTCATTATCTTGCTGTAGGATGAACCCCTGACCACTCAGGCTCATACCAGAGGGTACTGCATGGTGCTGCAGAATGCTGTGGTAGCCATTTTGGTTCAGGGTACCTCTCACTCTGTACAAGTCCCAAACCCTGGATCCAGCAAAACAGCCCCAGACCATCACACTTCCTCCTCCATGTTTGACAGTTGATGTCACACACTGTTGAACCATCCTTTTACCTAACAGCATACAAAGATCCTGCGTGTTAGCCTGAAATTCAAATGTTGATTCATCAGTCTATAATACCTTCTTCCAGTCTTCAGTAGTCCAATGGCGGTGTTTCATGGCCCAGCCAAGCCTCTTTGCCTTATTCTGATGTCTTAGCAGTGACTTTCTAGCTGCAACTCGTCCTGTCAAACCTGCAGCTTGAAGTCTTCTCTTCACAGTTGAAACTGAGACTTGTTTACTATGACCACTATTAAGCTGTGCTTGAAGCTGTTGTCCTGTGAGCTGCCTGTCACTCAGACTGTTAACTCTCAGAATCTTGTCCTCTGATTTAGTTGTGGCTTTGGGTCTGCCAGACCTCTTCCTGTCAGAGTTTCCTCAGTTTCTGAGTTCCTTTTGATGGTGAAGAAAACTGTACTCACTGACACCTTGACTTTCTTTGAAATTTGTCTGTAAGAAAGACCTACATTTTTAAGTGTTACGATGGTCTGTCTCTCTTCCGTTGTTAATTCCCTTTTTCTTGCCATATTTGTAGCAACATCTGACTTTCTGCAGTACAATGCTGTTCAACTGATGCTCTCAAGGGTATGGTACCACAGGGTATGCTTTTATGCAGACAGAGGGGGCTGTAAGCAATCAGGGAAAGTTGGAACACCTGTAGGAATTAGTAGAGCCAGCTTTCAAGGCTTGATCAACCTTCATTGCTGCAGAATAGCTTTAAATTGTTAACCCATTTCATATTCCCTGAAAGAGGCCTTTTTGTTTACTTCTGAAATGTACATAACTTTTCAGTTTTGAGTAACCTAGCCTTTTCTTTTTAGCTATGGCAGTACAGCACTTGCCTTTGTGACATTTAAAGCTATTCATTGGACTTGCACGACTTGAGTTGCAATAAATAACTGGAAAAATTGGGTTGTTTGTAAACTTTTGACCGGTAGTACATATATATATATATATATATATATATATATATATATATATACATATATATGAACTGAGGATGAGCTCCTGTTACCAGACTCCCTAACCAAAGCTAACTCAACACACACAGGCACATTTAAATTTCAATAAACATATATAAAGAAATGAAACTGTAACTGTCCTAGTTCTTAATTTCTTTTTTATCGCCAAGCTGGAAATGTCCCTAGGTTTCATTTCAGAGATCTGGTCACCTTACTCTTCACCAATGTAAGAATGCTCATACACTGAAGTTTATCCTTCAGACTTTCAACAAGTAACGGGAATACTGGTGAACATGTTATGCAGTTACCTCTAGTTCACTTTACCCTGCTGTTAGCATTAGCTCATAGTAATGAGCAAAATAAATACTACACAGCATTAAAATACTCACATTTCCATCATCAGGTTTGGTGACAGATTGTTGGTACTGAGCTCAGATTAAAGAAAAGTCTAGTTCCCAGTCCTGTGTTGAACTGACTGAAGTTGAAGAAGCAGTCGGCCGTGAAGTGACTGACACACACATACAGGTTTTAGCCGACTGTAGCTGCTCATTTCCTTCAAAATAAAATTAATCCACTGGGCCCTTTGGCCCTCCGAGGCTGGTAGCCTGTATGTGAAGATATATGTGGCTGTTTACAGCCAACAACCGAGCAGTGACAGCTTCTGAGCTTAGACATGCTGAACACAGATCTCCCACTAAGAATATAAACAACATGGCTGCTCTTCACAGAGGAATCTCTCCAGCAGGAGGGGAGGGGGATACTCAGGTAGACCAATCAGGTTAGGTATGCAAATCAAAAAATATACTGTTATGTAACAGTATATCCACAAACTCAACTGCTCACTGAATACCATGGGTTTACATTGGGTTTACATACAGCCTGTTAAATACAGGTTTTGTTGTCTACTATCACATTTTGTGGGCTGGGAGGAAGGACAAATACCCAAAAATGTGTTCAAAAGCCTTAAAAAAGTGTTTTTTGCATAATATGTCCCCTTTGAAGTAAATATAGACTCAATAGGGTTAACTGATATAATATTTACACCTTTTTAAAATTTCCCTGGTTAAAGTTAAAAACTTTGACCCACTGAGCCTTTCCAGGTTGGCCCATATAGATTTTTTAAGTATATGTCTTTAAGAAATACAAAATAATAAGACATAGTCTTGATATCAGTCTTATTTTATGATTTTTTTGTGTGCTTTGCATTTGTAGTTCTGAGATATCTGGAGGTTTCCATGGCTTTAATGGCATGTTGGTGTCACTGCTGATGGGGGTGTGTAGCTCTGCTGGGGACTGGTACTGGTGGCTCCTGCTGCCTGCTTGCTTGGGGTCAGCTACATGGTGAGAAACATGCATGTACACACAAACCTAACAATGAGTATATTTATTACATCACAGATGGTTGGTCAAAGTGTAATAACCTTGAGAAAACAACTTAAGAATGCTGTGATAGATTAAAAAAAACTGTGTCAGGAACACAAAAGCAAAACTTTTAATCTAATACTTGAACCACTGACTGAAATCACACCATATCAGGGGTTTCAATAAATGTCTTGAGACAGTATAGCCAGGACTGTCATCTTTGTAAAGACCCCTTAAATTTTGAAGTAGCCGACTTCAAGATATGTCCTTATTTCTGAAATGTGCTTTTTTGGCTCTGGTATCCATTTCTTTATCATACTCACCCACAAAATGCAAATTATAGTTTGTAAACATCTAAATATATGTTGTTCTGTGTTCATGCACAAAATGAGAGACAAACATGGCTTTTACTTTTACAGGCAGAGGTGTCAAGTAATGAAGTACAAATACTTTGTTACCTTACTAAGTAGAAATGTTGGGTATCTGTACTTTACTGGAGTAATTATTTTTCAGCTGACTTTTTATGTCTCCTCCTTTCATTTTCACGCAATTATCTGTTATCTCTACTCCTTACATTTTAAAAATAGCCTCGTTACTCCAATTTTATTTCGGCTTGTTGTCATTCCGGTTTTTCACTGTTTAAAAACCACAAACAGAAAAAGCTTATCGGGCCATCCAGATAGAGTGAATTTGATTGTGGTTGGATGAGAAGTATAAACATAATACCATTCCAATTAGGGGTGGGGATCTTCAGGCACCTCACGATTACGATTCAGGGCTACGATTCGATTCTAAAACGATTATCAATTTTTTTCCAGCCTTTTCACAAAATTTTACGTCTCACTGTGTGACCACTCACCATGCAGTGTTTTCAGTAATAGTAATAATAAGAAACAATGTAATGAGTTTATTTCCATCATCAACTTCTAATAAACTAATGGAAATGTGTAAACGGAAAAGTTACTGCATTGTAAAGAACAAGAGGTAGCAGCATCCTTGGCTTGTAATATATCTTGACAAACATGAAAATATGTCCTTATTCACATATTTAAGAAAAAAATGTAAATTAAATATTGCTTTTATGTGCGACATAGCATTCAGAAAAAAACAAAACATTTTGCTATACCAAAATAAACGACAGCATTTTGTATAAAACATATAACATGTAATTCTTTTTTGGCAGCTCAACAACAGTGCTCTCAGACTTCAATAAATAAAATGACCATGAAAAGGCTGCCCTTAGGTTCAAGAAAAATGTATACTTCTATACAAGCAGCTCAACAATACTGATTTCAAATGTTAGTGAACAATTAACATAAATAGGCTGCCTTTAGCTACAAATAAAATGTATAATTCTGTACCAGCAGCACAACAATTGTACTTTCAAACTTTAGTAAACAAATAACAGCTGCGCTTAGTTACAAATAAGTCAGACCTCAACTTCAAACTAAATTCTGAGCACTGAATCCCTTAGGCAAAACATAATAATAAAAATCCCTTTAAAAATTAGCTTTCAATGGGCCATGGCTACAGGGACTCAAACAAACAAAAAACAAACAAGCCTCAAAAAATCACCTCAGTACAGTATGCTTAGCTTGTGAGGTTAGTGCAAATTTTGGAAGTTCTTGTGTAAGAACAAGAGCTGATCTACATACTCAGATGCAAGTGTACTGTGCTGGGCAGTGACAATTTCTCCTGCAGTGGAAAAAGCTCTTTCTGCAGCCACGCTGGTACCTGGCATACACAGGAATCTTTTGGCCAGCTTGGAAATCAGAGGAAATGTTACCTCATTCTTACTCCACCAGCTAAGAGGGTCCTCAGAGAGAGGGAGAGGTGGAGTGCTACAGTACTTGTTCACTTCCTCCTGAGCTCTGTCATAGACAGACATGGACTAGATGTCTCGAGGCGAAGCCACCGACGTCCTCACACGGCGGCCATCTTGGCACAGGGCACATTTCTGCTCTTCTCTATAGTACTCAATGGAAGGTAAGATATCTGCTCAAACATATTCATGCTTTACTTGCTAAAATCTTCACTGGTTTACAAACGGTTTGGTTTATTACAAACGTTACAAGAAATATTCCGTCAATATATTAATATTACGTTTATAAAATTTTATAATCTTAAGTATGTAGTATTAAAACTACATCTCTGACATTTCTGACAAAGTCAACCGTTTGAAAATCGGTTGACATTAAAGTACATGCTCCATAGACGTCAGTGTTAAGAGTGAGCAAGTGCACTGAACCAAGATGGCCGCCATGTGAGGACGTTGGTCCCCATTGGCCAACAGCGTGTGTGAGACATCTAGTGTTTCTATATATATCTATGGCCTCAGCAGTCACTCTGCCATAGGTCTCCTCTCTCTCCTCCTCTGAAAGGAAAGGCAGGCTTTTAAACCGAGGATCGAGATTGCTGAGGTCCCCATGGATGGCCTGCTTTATCTCCTTGACCAGTGATGACTCTCCAGTATTGTCCTTTGTCTCATCAAGGAGTTTGGCATGCAAAGGAGCAACCAAAGAAATGGTGGGGCTGCTCTCCTCTGACATGACAGTGGTTGTGTCCTTCACGGGCTTAAGGACCTTGATAACATCCTCTGTGTTGGAGACATCCTCACTGAGAGTACAGATGTCTGACTCTGCTGTTCTCACCTGAGGGGACAGCAGAGTGGTGCATATAGCAGGCTGTTGCTCCAAAAACCTGCTGATCATCTCATATGCACTGTTCCACCTGGTGCTGCAGTCAGTTTTCAGCTTGTGACTTGGAGGGCCATGCAGTTTCTGGTTCTCTTCAAGCCGGTGTTTGGCAATGGTGCTGCGGTGGAAAAATTCAGTAATGCATCTTACTCACCCTAGTAACCTTGCCACAATGGGTAACTTCAGCTGAGAGGCAAGGGTAAGAGTGTGGGCATAGCATTTCACATGGATGAAGTGGCCCAGCTGAGCAGCAGCACTCATGTTGGGGGCGTTATCTGTAACTAAAACAATGTCTTTCTTGTTCATTTGCCATTCGTTTGCAACACTGTTTAACAGCTCAGCCACATTTGCACCCATGTGGCTCTCACTCATTTCTCTTGTTTGGAGCACATGTGACATTAGCCTCCAGTCATCGGTGACAAAGTGCGCAGTTATAGTAACATACGATTCAGTGGCAACAGATGTCCAAGCATCGCATGTAACTGCTATCCTACCTGCTTTCACCAGTGAGGCTGTGACTTCTGTTTTGGTTTCGTTGTAGAGTGTCGGGATGGCCGTGCCAGTGAAATAGTGGCGGGATGGGATTTTGTATCTTGGCTCCAGTGTATGCAGCATTGCTCGAAAGCCCTGGTTCTCCACCACCGAATACGGGTTTAAATCCTTAGCAATAAATGTTGCGATGGACTTTGTGATTCACTTCGCCATTTCCAAGTAGAGTGGAAGCTTTGTAATGACTTGCTCGATTGTTCTCTGGTTGGTAAACGGAGTAGTAGCTGCAGCAACAGCTGGGCATCTTCCCTCCTCCTCTGGGTGGAAACGTGTGATGTGGCTTCTCATGTTTGTGGTGTTACCGAAGTATTACATTTTGGCGTTATTTAACATTGGAATAATCAGAATTTGGACATTTGTGAATGGATTCAGAATCGTCTACTTCTGAATCTAGATGCATCTAAGAATTAAAATTTTCCCCCACCACTATTACACACACACAAACACACTTACACACCTGTACATAGGACTTTGGGGGGTTAGATACTGTATGTTTCATGTTTGATTTGTCAGTCAATGATTTTGAACACAAAATCAGTTGATGGTTTGTTAATGTTGCAAAAGAGTGAATTCTGGGTGGTACGGTGGCGCAGCAGGTAGTGCACGTGCCTCACAGCAAGAAGGTTGCAGGTTCCATCCCCGGGTCGGGCAGGGCCTTTCTGTGTGAAGTTTGCATGTTCTCCCCATGCATGCATGGGTTCTCTCCGGACACTCTGGCTTCCTCCACAGACCAAAAACATGTTCATTAGGTTGATTGGTGACTCTAAATTGCCCATAGGTATGAGTGTGAGTGTGAATGGTTGTCTGTCTCGACATGTTGCCCTGCAATCGACTGGCGACCGGTTCAGGGTGTACCCCGCCTCTCGCCCAATGACAGCTGGGATAGGCTCCAGCCCCCCCGCAACCCTGAAAGGGAAAAGCAGTATAGAAAATGAATGAAGAGTGAATCCTACCAACCTCCACTCTGTAGAACTCCAAATCCTTTACCTTGGACTGGCAACTGGTAATAACTGTGGTTATTGTTATTGTAGCGATTATTTTTCTGGATATGATTGGATATTAATTAAAGAAATTAATACTCATTTATATCTCAGCTGCTCTCATGGAAAAGGGGCAGCATCCTTTTTAATATAAAAAAGGCAAATTTTAATTAATAAATTGATTTATTAATTATTTCAATTAAATCAGATAAATCAATTAAATCAAAATTTATCAATTTCATCAGTCTCAAGTCTAAAGACAGAATTCTCATACAGTGATGTCAATCTTCTAAATAGAATACCAACAGACAGAACTTTAAATTTAAGGGTGATTTATTAAAAGTATATGATGAATATATAAGACAAAATAAAATAGAAAAAACACTTAAGAAGGAATAAATGTCAGAGACATACAAATAATTGATGCTGTGAATAAGGAAAGAAGTTATGAACCCTCAAGAGTATATTGAGTGGTTATGAAGGATTAATTTAACGAATTAATCTACTTTAGAAAGGCCAAATCAAGGGTAACTAATGGGGAATTAAACCAAGACACTCAAGACCATCTGTAGGAGTTTAGAACCACAGTCTTACTATGGCGTTGCTTTTGGATCGGATCTCAAACTGGTCCAGGAGCTACTGGAGAGTCTGAAGGACTGTTCTGGTTTGGAGTCGTCTCAAAGGGAGGCTGAGAAGTCCACACTCAATCCAGCGCGATGGATCCAGGGAGAGGGTTTGCCGACATGAGCTGGTCCTGTAGCTTTCACGGGAGAGAGGTGCCGTCTTAGATTGGACTAGCAGGTTCTGATAAAGATGAAGCTGGAGCTTTGAGGTCTTGATTAGATGAAAAAAAACGATTCCTAATTAATTCCAAAAAGTAATTATTTGTTGGCCCGACGAAAATTGTTTCCGAAATTAAGAACAGAAGTCCATTTACTATGAAACAAATCTTGTAGTCTTATAGCTTACTGGCTTATCAAGAAAACCGGTGGGCGTGTTACGTTACTTGGACAAAACCTAGAAAAAGATACAGGACAGGATATTGGAGAACTAGGAGAACTAGGGGAACTAGGAGAAGATATTGGAGAACCGCGTTGACAAAAAGAAAAACCAATGACAGTAGAAAAGGACGTAAAAACAAAGTGTAAGGATGAAAAGTCAAAGAAGAAGCGAGAGAGAGGAATGCGTCTCTCTGGTTTTGACTGGTGAGGAGGGTCTCACAGGAGAAGGGCCTTAGATGACTAACAAAGACTTTATCAACTTACATTTGGCCAAAATATTACGTTGTACTTTGATAACCACCCAATATAAACACTCCAACTGAGTAGAAAATCTTACGATAAATTGTTTGATAACAAATAGTCCATATCTAAACAATAAGAAAGAATAAAACAGTTTCAATCTTATTAAAAATACAAACAAAAAAAATATATGTGGTTAACACTTAGATATATATGTTTGTAGGCCTTTGAGATGCTATGCTATCAAACTTAATGTATAGCTGTCCTGTAATAAACATTTCTTCAATAACAGGAAATAATGCAGAGTACAGAGTACATTTCTGGATAAAGTTCTCTCCTCAGTCTTCCACTGAGGAGCGCTCTTGGTCCATCAGAAGAGGCTTTAAGAAGATTAATGCATTATATTCATAACTTGGGCATTTGTAAGGTTAGAGAAACAGAAATCACATCATCAGAATGCATTTTTCATGACAGAATCAAATATTACATTGTTAAATGTGTCCATTGTTTCATTAAAGAGTTTATAAGGTTGTGGTTTTCTGTTGGCTGAAAAACATCTGTTTTCTACACTAGGGCAGAGATGAGAGGTCCAACTACCCAGGAGGTCAAAAGTCATCTTAGGTGTCACAGAAGAATCTTCTGGGAGTAGAACAGAATTATTTAAGTCTCTGGGAACGTAGTCTGTTCCAACACCTTATCAGCTCTCAGCCAATCATTGTTTAGTCCAGGAAGTTCAGGGCAATAAAAAGTTGTCCGTTTGTCGTAGATGGTGGGAAATAAAGAGAGACTTTATGGCTCCACAAGTCTCTAGTAAATTACATGCAGGGCCTCCAAGAGAGGAGAAAGGAATGAAGGCATTCTTGTCCTTTGGAGGAGTTTAATCTTGGTACATTATTAAATTAATTATGAATCATGGTTCCAAATCGATAGTCAGTAACCTTTATGAGACTGACTTAATGATTTGGCTATCATTTCCCTTTATGGGTGGTGCCCCGAGGTGGATTTAATGTAAATTAAATCCCATTACTTAATGTAATTTATTATATATGATAGCCAATATTATTAAATGGTGGCACCAAAATCCCCAAGATTTCTGGTGCCCTCAGCCCCCATGACACAGTGAATCGTTGGCCACTGGTCATAAATGCACAACAGACTCCATCTGCTACAGTTCTTCCTCCGTGGACTCCAGTTCATAAAGATATCCTCTTGTATCCACAACCAATGGCGCATCATCATTACCAGAGGCCAAATCGCTCATTTTCAGTTCAGTTTTAGTGAAGTTAGTGTTTGTTCTTTCCTCTGACCACCTGACCAGCTGATGGCGGAGGGATTCATAGCCCCTACGTCTCAACATACTAAAGTTCCAAACACAGGGGCTTTGTCGAGGAAAAGTTAGGCTGTGTTTACACGACAATGTTTTCAGCCGAAAACGGAGAGTTTTCATTGCGTTTTCACCTCCCATTTACATGAGAACTGTGCCTGGAGTGCCTGAATCCGCAAACTTTTGAAACCAGGGTCCAGAGTGGAGAGTTTTTAAAACGTATCGCTGCCTGGCTTCATGTAGACGGGATTCAGTGTTTCAGGGTGAAACGCTGACGTCACTGCATGCGCAGTACTCTTTCACATGTAGGCTGCGTGGCCATACCAGGAACAACAACATCTTCCGCCGTCTACCGAGCAACATGTGTGCTGTTTGCTGTGCTCAGTTTGTTATCCAGACAAAACTATCCAGACAGATTTGTGGTCCAGACAAGAAACTCCTGCGTCTTCATGCATCCACTCGCCATTGTTGTTTGTGAAAAGTTTGTCTTCTTCATACTAACACTGCTGTTTCTCGACAAACCTACATTGCCATCTACTGGCCTGGCATGCACGCTGCAGCATTTTCAGTCGTTCTCGCGTCTCCATGTGGACGCAGATTGTTTTTGAAAATACAAAGGAAAACCCTTTCCATTTCTGGTGAAAACGTTGTACAAACGGGCTTTAAACTCTGAGAAGAATCTTACTATGTTGTATTGTTGAGCCAAGGTAGATTTTTTTTTATAGTAGTTTTAACCCATAAGGGGGCTACCTATGAGTCTTTCAGTGGCACTAAGTACTGCTAACTGCCGGCCGTCCACCCAGGATACTTCCCCCGGGGATAAAGCTCACAGGTTCCTTTATTGGCATTCATATATACTAATGCCATGGGCCTCGAACCCCACTTTAAAATGGGCAGCTACTTTGTCCAACAGATATTGTTTTTAAATGCATTTTGGTTGATAATTCAACAAGGAGGATAAGTCAATAAAATATCAAAAATGACTTCTCTTTCCATTTTCCCACACCCCATACCCATCTCCAGTGTCTTTCTGTACAGTGGTTTCTCATCGGTCTTGGGACGTTGGGACTTGCCTGTTTCTGTATTTCCCTTCAACACCATCATTGTATTCTACCTTCTTTGTACTGGCCCAGATAACCCCTATTTCCCAAACCACCCAGCTACTTCTCCAGGAGAGATGGATGCCAATGGCAGCAAGCTTGTTGCTGTTGAGGTAAGGTTGCTGTTGTTTGTCTGGTTTCATTCAATCAATCTTAATTTGTATAGTGCAAGATTATTACAAATGTTGTATCAAGAGACTTTACAAAAGAGCAGGCCAGTAATATCCTTTGGATTTTATAGATATTTTTATTGACTTTATTTTAGTTTTAAAAGTCATGAGTGAGAGGCATTTTGTCGCTGTGCGGTGCCTTGGACATCTGCCTCCCATGGACACCAGCCAAGGCTGAGGTCTGCGGGGGAAAGTGCTGCATTTAGCCGTAGTTTTTATTTTATTCCAAACCCAATATGAATCCATCATAAGTACAGCACTTAGCCACAACTGGCAACCGTTATAGTGGCAAGAAATCTTAAGCAGAACCACACTCATGGTGACCAGTCATCCACCAGAGCTGTGTGGGGGGTGTGAACAGAAAGAGGTAGCGAGGTAGGCAGAGACAAAAGAACTAAAATGAGAATTCATAATAGCAACAAGTTTTTTGGATACCCTTACAAAGAATTTGTCCTCAACGTACTTGTCTCTTTTTAAACTGAAATTTATTAGAGATTAGCCCCTTGAGATGTGGCATCTTGCTTTCAAGAGGGTCCTCCTATGGCTTTAATGGTAGTTATTATGGTGGTAACATCAATAACAACCATGAGAGATCATTACCTCCGCCAAGGAGGTTATGTTTTTGCTGGCGTTTCTCTGTCTGTCTGTCTGTTTGTTTGTTTGTGTTCAAAATAACTTGAAAAGTTCTGAATGGATCAGGATGAAATTTTCAGGAATTGCTGGAAATGGGATATGGAAGAACTGATTACATTTTGGGACTGATCCGGATCACCTTGGCGGAGGTCTGCGCTCTCTGAGTGCTTTTCTAGTTCTAATATAGACTTTACCAACTGATGGTTATAAGGTGGAGAGGACTGATTTTGACTAATATAGCAGCAGCTAGTTGAACTGCAATCAAAGTGAGTTTAATTGTTTTAAATATGAAAATTATGTGAAATGTTAAACCATCTATCGATGGTTAATGTAGGTTGAAGCGGGTCCACAGCAGCAGGTCGTCCAAGTTGGTAGTCACAGCTACAGTGATATATGTGTGATATTTGCAGGATCTGTGTAATTTATTGATCACTCTGAGGTTGATATCAAAGGCCTGATCTACTAAAGGTTTGCTTGTATAAAAACACGTGCATACTTGATAGCGTGCAAAAAGCTGATCTACTAACAGGGTGCCGTGAGTCCATCAAATGAGCAAAATAGCACGCGCAGTCCATTTAGCCTGTTTGCCTTCATGAATATGCAGAATACATGCAGAAGATCAGAACGCGCAAAATGCTGGGAGGAGGAGATGCAAATGTGATCATTTAGCACCCGCAATGTGATTTATCAAACCTCAAACTAATTGCGCTCGGTGTTTTTGCATCTAAATTCAGCACGTTTGAAAGACAGATGCAAAACAGGCACAACGTTACGCACAAGAAAAAGCCAAATATTTGAAATTTCAGTTCTTCATATAGGTCCACAGCAACAGACCATCCAAACTGACAATCCCAAGCAGCCTACAAGACAAAGACCACAGATGAGTACAGGAAGGAGGAGGGACAGAGGATGCTGGAGAATTAGCGAGGGAGAAGGAGAAGGAGCGCAGATCTTTTCTACATGTGGAGTTTCAAATTAAATCTATGGCTGTAGCAACAAACTGCTCACAAATAATGTTCTTTTATACACCATTGCGTTATTACTTTATTGCCACTTGATCAGATTAATTGTGAGATGTTCCACTAGATCACATGATTCTGAGATAGTTTACATCTGAAATGAAATGGTAAAAGTGCAGCACTTGAATGGATCAGAAACAGGATGTCCCCAAGGGTTGGTCACATTTGAGAACTGACAGCCTGTTAACAAAATCAAGCATTAAAAGTTCACTTACAGTTAAGTTTCAGTGTTTTCATACTGTGTAAATTGTTGATCTCTTTCACATTTTTCATTCAATATTCATAAGGGCAAGTACAGTGTGCTTTTGCAAAACTTCAATGAAAAGAGTGCACAACATCATTTCTTTAAATATATATCAGAAAAATTGCTTAATGTTTTAATCTTTTAATATTTCATATACTTGTACAACAGGAAGACTCACCACAGACCTGCTGTTGACCTTATTACATGACACAGAATAGTGTACTCAAAATACTCTCTACTTAGAATACATTATATTTTTTTCAATTTTTTCTTGAGTAGATTCATACAGTGTTTGTTTTCTTGTAGTTGAGCAAATTGTATCAAAATAATTTATTTTATCAGTTTTTATCAGGTTTTTTTTAATCAGTTCTTGTTTTTATCAGTTCTTGTTTAGTAAGACCTTTAACCAACATGAGTTTCCTTTTGGATTAAGCTGTGAATGCAATCTGTGAAGCAAAGAAAAATAAAATCAATCATATCATCAGTCCTCATGAATCTTTGATTGTTTAATCCTGTAAAAGATTCAAAACTTGTGCAGGTTGTAAATTTGTCTTGCTCTATAGCCCGCTTTTATATAACCTCCGAATTTGTTTTTTTAAAATTATTTATAATCATAATGCATCTTCCTCATCATCATCCTCTGGTAACCCTGGAGATTGATCATACAAATCAGTGCCCATGACGTCAGAGTAATATCACCAACAAACACCTGGGAGGCCTAAGTAAAGGGTTTAGTAAACCGCTGTAGGATTAATTTACCAAGCACGTTTCCAAAATTAAAAGAGACATTATCACAAGGGCAATGATAAAAATCTATTTTACCACATCTGCCCCCCCAGGACACAAATAATCCTGTGAAGTCCCCAAAGTTAAATCCATGTCACTCATGCAGTTCCCTTATACCTTTGGCTGTAACATGAGCCATTTAATGACATCAGTGAAAGCATCAGATATGTATGAGCAACATTCTGTTTCTATTATGGTACAAGTTCGTCCCTGTGCAACAGGGAGATTGAGGGCCAAAGTTTAACCTTCCTCAAACTCTTCATGCTCAGCCATCGTAGCTCAGCTAGATAAATTTAGATGGTTCTCTTATAATTTTGACAAGGTCTTTATTTCTTCTCATGTCACATTAATGAGGGCAGAAATACACAGACTTGTGGTGAGTCTGCATCACTGCTGACGCTGCACCAATCTGCCTGTCAATCTCCCGTTCCATCCTTCCCTCACAACAAGACCCCAAGGTACTTGAACTCCTCCACTTGGGGCAGAACCTCATCCCCGACCCGGAGAGGGCACTCCACCCTCCTCCAGGTGAGGACCATAGACTCAGATTTGAAGGTGCTGATTCTCGTGCCAGCCACTTCACACTCGGCTGTGAACCGATCCAGCGAGAGCTGTAGGTCACGGTCCGATGACGCCAACAGGACCACATCATCTGCAAAAAGCAGCGACCCAATCCTGAGGTCACCAAACCTGACTCACTCAACACCCAGGCTGCGCCTAGAAATTCTGTCCATAAAAGTTATGAACACAACTGGTAACAAAGGGCAGCCCTGGCAGAGTCCATCCCTCACAGGAAACGAGTTTGGCTTACTGCGAGCAATGCAGACCAGGCTCTGGCACTGGTCGTACAGAAACCGATGGCCTGTATCAGGGGGTCCGGTACCCCATACTCCTGGAGCAACCCCCACAGGATTCAAATGCTGTCTCCAAGTCCACAAAACACATGTAGACTGGTTGCGCAAACCCCCATGCACCCTCGAGGACCCTATGGAGGGTATAGAGCTGGTCTATAGTTCCACGGCCAGGACGAAAACCACATTGCTCCTCCTGAATGTGAGGTTCGACTATCCGGCGGACCCTCCTCTCCAGTATCCCTGAATAGACCTTACCAGGGAGGCTGAGGAGTGTGATCCTCCTATAGTTGGAGCACACCCTCTAGTCCCCCTTCTTGGAAAGGGGGACCACCACCCCAGTCTGCCAATCTCGGTGCTGGGGTATATTCTCTCATCAGGGAGGTAAACAAAGAGTTAACAGTAAGTTGTTAAGGTATTCACTAACAGGGAGATGATATATTAAATATATCATCTTGATGCTTAAATGTGTGTGTGTATGATTTCATGTGTACATGTACATGTATGCTGCATGTGAATACATGTTTATGTGCACGCATGTGACCGTGAATTTTTGATGCATTTATGTGCATTCCTACAGCTTAGGCACGTAATCATACTATGGTAACCATGATCATGGTTAAGTATGAATTTAGTACCAGGTGTTTTGTTGTTGTAAATTCTTGAAATTAAAAGTGATATTTCCATTGGTTTTACTCTTTAAATGAACTATTGTCATTTTTTTCTTACTTTAAGATGTATGTGTACATGCCCTGTCAAGACAACTTAATAAAAAGTTGTTCACAAAAATAACTTTTATCTCTTGATAGGAGGTGAGTGACATGTGGCAGCAGTGGATTCTATTTCTAGCTTGATATTTTGTTTTTTAACTTGCACCTCTCCCACTGCCTTTTGTGAATAAGGTGTTGTTTGCAACAGGGCTTATCAGCAGAAGGAGGTTTCTATTTTTCAGTCTTTTTTTGGTAAACCAGTGCAAAATAGAAAAGGAAGCTGCTCATCAAGCTGCTTCTTTTACATACTATAATGTGATTTTTTTTTCGAAAACATTTTCTGCCTCTACTTTCGACAGGTCATTTCTGGAATTCCTCTTGGTGTTGGCCAGATCTTTGCCTGTGCATCTCTCGGGCCATCCCTCCTTATTCTGCTCGCTCTTTTACTCTATTCCCCTCTTCTGGCCCTGCATGCTCTACTGGGATCAGCAGTTGGAACACTGGCTGGTGAGTTACCTCTGTATTTTAGTGACTGTGCGAACAAGGGAGAAGAGTTTGAATACCAGGAAAAAAAATCATTATTTTGTAGGTCAGATTCTATGTCTTAATGCTTCAAAGGCATAAGCAGAAAAAATTATTTGTGGAAACACTTGATGCATAGGCTCAGAGGTGAACAGATATTTAAGATAAGAGTATTGTTTAGGCGGCTTTCACTTAAAGCTAATTTTGGAAAACTAGCATGAATTTGAATGTAGCATCTCCTCAGGACTCCGTCTAGCCACCCCCCCCCCCCCCCCCCCCCCCCCCCCCCCCCCAAGCTCCTTCAAAACCACGCCCCCCGCTCACATGCACGAGCGCTGCTTGAGCACAACGTTTTAGTTTTGCACAACACCAAGTCATGTTTCACTCAGCAGTAAGAAAACACCAAAACATTATCATAGTAAAGTTAAAAAAACAAACAAGCAAACATGGCAAGTTAGTTAGTACTCACAACCTGATGTTGACTCTGGTTTTTGCCCTGGCTTTGTCCAAATTCTTTTTTGTTTCGGCCTTCTCTGCCTCCATCTTTCTTCTCTTCCTCTGTTTAGCAGGACTAGTGGTAATCAGGATATAGGTAGTTTCTCTGCCATTCTCCACATAGCTGTCAAATCTCCTGTTTTGGCCGGGACAACATTCCTCTGCCTCTCCAAACTGAACTGTGTCACTAGCCAAATGGGGGGGTAATGCACCAAAATGATGGATGCCAACCGCTGTAAAACCAAAGAAGAAGAAAAAGCCTCGCGAGAACTGCCACCTGCAGTAGCCTGGGTGGCAGTTGTCCGAGATTAGAGCCCACAGCGGCAACAAACCAAGAAAAACAAAGTGTTTATTTCAGATTTCTTGTACACCTGTCTTAAAATGTAATGCAGTGGTTCCCAACCCTTTTTGGTCCGTGACCCCATTTTGGCATCATACATTTCTGGGGACCCCAGAGACATTTTTTTTCTAGAATTAGTTTTTCATCATGTTTGCTGTACTGTACAAACCATGGAGGTTTGTTATGCTGTTTTTTCCTACTGACTGCAAGTTTGTGTGTTAAGTTGAAGCGAGGGAACTGAAGCACCAGTTACTGTAAAGTCACGTGATCGCGGCCTTCAATCAAGTTGCACCAGCTCAGAAATTTTTAAATGCTGCATTTTATTTGAACTACATTTATATTTGAGAAAGTGACAGTATAGAATACAGTTGTTTAAGATTGTGTGTAGTGTTTTCATTTTAAAAAGAATAATAATTAGTAAAAAAATATATTTTTTTATCAGTAGCCTAATTTATTTTTTATTTTTTTATCAATTACTAGACATTTCAGGTGACCCCATTAGAATTCCAGGTGACCCCACGTGGGGTCCCGACCCCAAGGTTGAAAAACACTGATGTAATGGATACTGGAGCTTGGTTGGGGTTGTGGGAAGGCTCACTGTGGGCTTCCCTTATTTCCAAGCCAAAACTTGACAGGTAAGCATTCTCTACAAACTTGGATCCCTCTGAGCTCGGCTACGCGCATTGAATCAGGGTCAGTGCACACCGGCAAAATGTACGCTCAGAAGGTGGGCAGAACGGCAGAGCGGGATTTAATTGGTTTAATAAATTCAGTCTGAATCACTGTGATTGGTTGGTGTTTTCCTTGTTTTACTCCTGCTGTAGACAGCGGCTATTTTTTCCCTCTTTTAAGAAAACATCATGCATTGATTGCCATCAGGACATAAGGATCATTTTAACCTGTATTACAAAAAGTATATCTAAATCTGACTACCAACCCTAGCTTTAAGACTGAATATACAAAGTAAGGTGAGGGGGTTATATTGTCAGTGTCATTCTGACAATGTGGGCTAAATTTAAACATTTAAATATGCATAAAAATTGACTAAGGGACCCCCTTCTCCTATTTGTTGTATACAAATGTGCATATATAGTATATCCTACTTAGGTTTAAATAAGGAGGACAATAGCCTAGTCTAATAGAGATGAGTGCAGGCCATTTTTGGGCACCTTTCTTTGCAACCTTGTCATGATCATATTTTTTTCTTCATCTTATTACCTCCACCAAGAAGGTTATTGTTTTGCTGATGTTAACGAAGAAGTCGTAACATTTTGGTGATGATCCAAAGTCAGTTCCAGGAACCCCTTAAAGGATTTGTTAACATTGCAAGTTTTTTTTTTTTTTTGGTTGAATCAGTTGAAGAAGTCATTAAGTTCGTTTGCTTTCTCCATTGTTCCCCCTACATCACTGGTCTTTGTGTTGTTGCCTGTGATGGTTTTCACACCATCCCAGAGCTCCCTCTGGGATGGTGTGAAAACCACCATTGTTCTCTTTCAGCTTCTGCTCCACCTTTCTCCTGTAGCTGTCCTTCACTTCCCTCAGGTAGCGTTTAACATCCTGCTGTGCTGCTTTCATCTCCTCCTTGTCTCTGTTCCTGAAGGCGGCCTTCTTCCTGTTGAGGACAGCTTTGACTTCCCTCGTTACCCACGGTCTGTTATTAGGGTAACTGCGGGCAGTCTTGGCAGGAGAGACCACACCTGCACAGAAGCTGAGGTAGTCTGTCAGACAGTGTGTCAGCCCCTCTATGTCCTCACCGTGGGGGTTGATCAGCTCATCCCAGGCCGAGGTGCTGAAGCAGTCTCTCAGGGCACTTTCCATTTCAGGGGACCATCTCCTGATGGAGCGAGTGGTTATCAGCTGCCTTTGGACCAGGGGGGTGTGCTCTGGCTGTAGGTGGACCAAGTTGTGGTCAGACTTCCCACAACCTGGTCCACCTACAGAAACAAGGGACAGAGGCATCATTGTCACAGGCAGGTAGTGTTGGCTTGTACTCTGTAATTGACTGGGCTATTGGATGACTATGTTGGCCTGGAAAGTGCATTTCAATTTTCAATATCTATCCATCTGTCTATCTATCTATCTATCTATCTATCTAGCCTGCTCTGTTGCACTTTACAACAGAGCAGGCTGAAGCCATGCTCTTCATGTACAGATACACATATGCAATACATATAATAAATATATTTGTATATACACATACACAATTCAATCAAGTAGTCTTTATTTGTATAGCACCCTATTTGTTGAACATAATTCATTAAAGATAAGCCCCTTGAGATGTGGCATCTCATTTTCAAGAGGGTCTTTGTGGTTGTAAAGATAGTTACTATGGATGTATAATCAATACAACCATGGATAGAGAGATCAATCTAATATTAACATTAATATCTAAAATGAACATTTTATTTGCATGCACGCACAGCTGGCTGGTCCATTAGGCAGTATAGGCAAATGCTAAGTGCGCCATGGCCTCCAGGGTGTGCTGCAAAATCAGGAAAAAAAATCACCTTCACCTTTTTTATATTAAAAGTAGTTACTGCTAATAACTCTTAGAATGGAAAAGCTTAAGTTGATTCAAATGTAAAGCAATGCCAGATTAATACTACTACAAATGATAATACGAAACAAGTCTCCCTTATGCATTGAATTATTTTGTGCAAACTATGTGATCATTTTAATTGTTTGATGTTGATTGTTGTATTTATAAATTTTTACAATTAATATATATTCTCTTATTTACAGGACTTCTATTTTTTCGGTAAGGATATTTATACAGTACTTTAGATTGTTGTAATTGTTAATTTGTTAAGCATGCCAATTGGGTGACATGTTATCTTATAAATTAAAGACAAAACAATTAGATATCTTTTGTCAGTACATGTAAATTGCTGATGGAGGGAGCGTCATACAAAATCTCACCTAGGGCACCACATTGCAAGGGCCAGCTCTGCATGCATGTTTGCTGCTTTGATGGCTTTTTAGAGCTGGGCCTTGCTGGGTAAGGAGCCACCATGTCTCCAGATCTAAAAGCTTTGTCCCTGGCTCTCAGTATTGAATGTACCTCCACTTAATTTCCATTTCTATTTAATTTACAGTTCAGATATTTTAAGAATTTTGTTGAAAATAGTGACCAAACATTTTTTTAAGAACAGCAGATAGTGCTGATCCCCGGCTGTTTCAACATCAGCAGCTCTGATGCTTCTGTATTTTTCCAATTTAAGATTTTTATGTCCTTGACAGGTTTATCTATGGCGGTGCATCATGATTGGCTGTATTCAGGTCTGTCAGGGTTGAATGGCGCTTTGGGCTGCATGGCTGTTGGAGGACTCTTCTTTATCTTCAGCTGGAGGACTCACCTCTTTGCCATAGCCTGCGGTAACAAAAGCACACACACACTCATACACACATACAGACGCATTTGCAAACAAACACAGCTCAATGTGCAAAATGTCAGTGTTCTAAATACTTTAACTGGGGCCCCAATACCAAGGCGACAAACCTATTGTAATGCCTTTTTGGCCAAAATTTATTTCCTTGTTTTGAGTGATTATTTGTGAATATGCATGAAAAGAGATATACATACATACATACATACATATTATACATATATGTATATATGTATATATATATATATGTGTGTGTGTGTGTGTGTGTGTGTATATATCATGGGATAATCTCTGCATAACAAGTGTCGATCAGGTACACTGTAATAATGAAAACTTCAAACCATTGGCATTAAATACATTTTTCAATAAACTAAACAAACTATTTTTGTGTGTCATGAACTAAATCCAAGGAGTTATCTCAACTATCCTTATCAAGTTTTTATATAAAGTTGGTCTAATTTCTTACCTTCATTGGCAAGACTGTCAGGTGTGGTCAGGTCAAGTTCAGCTCAATTCAATTCAATTTGATTCGATTTGATTTGATTCAACCACTTTATTTATCCCCAAGAGGACAAATTATAAGGTGCAGAAGTAGCACATCTAGGATGTAGAAAAAACATAAGGACAAAATCAAAACAAAAACATCTAACAAACAAGCAATCAAACAAAAAGGTAAATTGCATGTGACTGCATCATAAAGTGCACAGATCTTTTAAAGTGCTATTTAGCTAAAGTAACCATGTCAGGTAAAGTGCATAGTGTGATGAAAACTGTTTGTCATGATCTGGTTGGGTGGTTTTTCGTGTTAATATGGGTAAATGAAAAACAGGAAACCATCCGATTTCCGTTTGGCTGAAGGTAAACGAGAAACGGGAAACAAGTCGTCTCTGGTTTTTCGTTTGGTAATAGGAAATCGAAAAATGGAAAACGAGCCTTTATCTGATATCTGTTATGGGTTTATTTTTGCACAAGTCAGGAAATAAAATACAGCCGTAATTCATTTCGTCAAGCTTGCTTTGCCTGGACCCGGAAAAACTTACTTCTTCTGCTGCTCCTGCTTCTTCTTCTGCTTCTGAAACTACACTGTGGTGTATTACTACCCCCTGGTGATATAGGCTCGTTACACAGGATGACGTATTTCAATTCCCCTTTCATGAGTGTACTCTTGTCAACTTCCTGTTATGACAGAACCTTTGATGACAAGATGGCTTTATTTTACACAAGATTCCTCCAAGACCTGCCTCGTGTTACAATCAGTGATGTACATTGGCTTGTATAAGCAGCAAGCTTCACCCCAGGAAGCTAACGAGAAAAAGGATTCAAGCTGAACATATCGTGTTACATCGACAACTATGAAGGTAAGCTACACAGCGTGAGCTTGCAGACAAGCTAGCTGTCGTCACGTTACTGTGACAATTTGACAGACTGACCCAGAGTAAAATGCTTTAATCAAGGGTTAAGTATTTAAACTTAATTGATGTCTAATTCACCACAGTTTCAAACAAAGAGGCATCAGGGAGAGTGAGCAACCAGGCTACATGTTACAGGTCAATGAGGAAGAGTGAAAAACCTCACGATATCAGAGTAGGAAGGATGATATAAGTGTTCATCATTACTCAGTTTCAGTCAGGTTCATGTTCTGCGGTTTTGGTGTGGCTATGGTAGTTTGTGAATTAAGACACATATGAGACCTGACATTTTGTTTTCCATTTTTTTCCAGCGTGACGATCACTAACATATGTGCTAACTGTCTGTAGCATGAAAAGGCTACATCAATATTTTTCTTTATGCACCCCTGTGTTTGTCAGTGACCTAATCCTTGCTTCACGAAAACCCCAGAAACTGGTTCTCTTGTTCAGTGTTTTTATCAGAGGGCTGGGCGATTAATCCTTTATAGAGCTTTAGACTTTAAACAAGTGTGAAAATGCCAAAACCATTAACGTGTGTCTGTTGGTGAGTGTATTTAAGTGTAACATTATTTCTGAAGTCCTCATTGTCAAAACTTATTCATCAATGGAGTAAACGCTACAAGGCAGTGCGCGGGGAGCTGCCAGATCCAGAAGTCCTTATAGTTGATGAAGTGTTCAGGGACTTCTCAGCAGACATTGCTACCCTCATCACTACCATGGCAATTAGTGCGCATGTCCCGCTGGTCGATTGAGCCTTTGGAAAAGTCCAGGAAGGTAATCCCATCTCCTACCTGCATCCATTGCCAGTGAACCTGGTAATACTGCGCCATCCTGATGCTCCTCCACCACCACGTCTACCTGTAGATGGCTACAGACCGGAGCCAAGCAGCTGTGAATTTGTGTGCAGTCGCCAGCAGCATCTCCATCTTCAGTCACTTGTCACTACATCACATATGGTAACACAAATAGAAGCTGCCACCAGGGAGCAGAGCAACTCTGTAGAGTGGCACAGTGTCAGGAGGCCAAGAATAACTTCCTTAAAGAGAAATAGGCCACATCAGAGGTCATAGTTCAGCGGAAAATTTATCACACAGAATTCAGAAGTGATCGACTCAAACAGTGGCAATGAAGTGGGGACTGGCACTAGAATCAGTTGCTATCCAATAATATTGTCGAATCAAAAACACTAATTACTGGCCTTGTGGGTTTGTTGTTTATCCAGATGCCCCCTGGTTGGGAAAGTCTCCTGACGGTCTGGTGTTTGATCCAGGTGGGAGTCCACCATTCAGCCTGCTGGAAGTTAAATGCCCAAATGTTAAGAGCTATGTGGATTGTAGCTACAAAACCCAAAACCAGTGAAGTTGGCACGTTGTGTAAATCGTAAATAAAAACAGAATACAATGATTTGCAAATCCCTTTCAACCTATATTCAATTGAAAAGCAAAAAAGACTGAGAAAGTTGAGGAATGCTCATCAAACACTTATTTGGAACATCCCACAGGTGAACAGGCTAATTGAGAACAGGTGGGTGCCATGATTGGGTATAAAAGCAGCTTCCCTGAAATGGTCAGTCATTCACAAACAAGGATGGGGCGAGGGTCACCATTTTGTGAACAAATGCGTGAGCAAATTGTCCAACAGTTTAAGAACAACATTTCTCAACGAGCTATTGCAAGGAATTTAGGGATTTCATCATCTACGGTCTGTAATATCATCAAAAAGTTCAGAGAATCTGGAGAAATTACTGCACGTAAGCGGCAAGGCTGAAAACCAACATTGAATGCCCGTGACCTTCGATCCCTCAGGCGGTACTGCATCAAAACCCGGCATCACTGTGTAAAGGATATCACCACATGGGCTCAGGAACACTTCAGAAAACCACTGTCAGTAACTTCAGTTCGTCGCTACATCGGTAAGTGCAAGTTAAAACTCTACTATGCAAAGCGAAAGCCATTTATCAACAACACCCAGAAACGCCGCCGGCTTCGCTGGGCCCGAGCTCATCTAAGATGGACTGATGCAAAGTGGAAAAGTGTTCTGTGGTCTGACGAGTCCACATTTCAAATTGTTTTTGGAAAGTGTGGTCGTCGTGTCCTCCGGACCAAAGAGGAAAAGAACCAGCCGGACTGTTGTAGGCGCAAAGTTCAAAAGCCAGCATCTGTGATGATATGGGGGTGTATTAGTGCCCGAGGCATGGGTAACTTACACATCTGTGAAGGCACCGTTAATGCTGAAAGGTACATACAGGTTTTGGAGCAACATATGTTGCCATCCAAGCAACGTCTTTTTCATGGACGCCCCTGCTTATTTCAGCAAGACAATGCCAAGCCACATTCTGCACGTGTTACAACAGCGTGGCTTCGTAGTAAAAGAGTGCGGGTACTAGACTGGCCTACCTGTAGTCCAGACCTGTCCCCCATTGAAAATGTGTGGCGCATTATGAAGCGTAAAATACAACAACGGAGACCCCGGACTGTTGAAAAACTTAAGCTGTACATCAAGCAAGAATGGGAAAGAATTCCACCCAAAAAGCTTCAAAAATTGGTCTCCTCAGTTCCCAAACGTTTACTGAGTGTTGTTAAAAGGAAAGGCGATGTAACACAGTGGTAAAAATGCCCCTGTGCCAACTTTTTTGCAATGTGTTGCTGCCATTGAATTCTAAGTTGATGATTATTTGCAAAAGAAAATAAAGTTTCTTAGTTCGAACATTAAATATCTTGTCTTTGCAGTGTATTCAATTGAATATAAGTTGAAAAGGATTTGCAAATCATTGTATTCTGTTTTTATTTATGATTTACACAACGTGCCAACTTCACTGGTTTTGGGTTTTGTACTTGAAAATGCAGAGTGTTGCCTTAAAACTAAAGTAGAGCCACAGCTACAACTGGCAGGTGCAAGGCCAGCGCTTAGTGACAGGTATGGAGTGGTTAAATTTTGTTGTGTTTGCAGAGGATAATATTCTTATACAGTGTAACTACAGGGACTACGATGTCTTTAAAACCATTAGGGTGAAGGGTGATTACTTTTTCTTTTGTTTTTTCCTCACAGTTTAAATGAAATTAAATAAAACATATTTCATTTGAGGCTGGGTTTTCCTTTTGAAACTATACCTTGATGACAGAAATGTCATCATTTAGCATAAATTCATACCTTTAGACCAGTTAAACCCATTTTATGGCAGTTCAACTAGATGCTGCTGTATTAATCAACATCAGTTCTCGCCAGATTGTATTCATGATAGATATTAATGTTAATATTGGATTGATCATCCACAGCTGTTATTAACCATACATCCACAGTAACTGTCCTTACAACCATATAGACATGAAGACCCTCTTGAAAATGAGATGCCACATCTCAAGGGGCTTACCTTTGATAAATTTATATTTAACAAAGATGGTGCCATAGAAATAAAAATTGATTGAGCCTGCATTCAGCAGAAAAAATGTGAATTTAGTCCCTTTGTCTCTGCCTGGATGGATACATCTTTGGATGTATGTATGTGTATATAAATTTTGTATACATATTCATTGTATGTATTTGTATATGTTTATCTATAAAGTGAAGAGTTTGGCTTAAGCATGTTCTATTGTAAGGAGTCCTGAGAGAACACTTGTTATGAACTGGTGCTATACAAATAAAGATTGATTGAAAACATTGCAGAATCCAAGCTTACCTTGTTTGTAATGTGTAACTGCCCATCTGGTAATATGTGTTTATAATTTAGTCTGAAAATTGAAACAAAGGGCAATTTTTTGATACATGGTAATAAAAAATACATTTATTCTGAAGTGTACAATTAACAGAATTAGCAAAATATTTCATTAATGCTTCCAGTAAAGGAAGGTCACACACTGAAAGAACATAGACAAACTTATATACAAAGTGAGAATTTGAAACTCAATTCATAGAGGAACATTTCATCCTTAAGTTAATCGCAGATACTAAAAATCAAAATCATGTAAAATCTATAGATTTGGTACAAGAAAAACAAACTTGTACTTAATTACAACGGATGAGGCTTCGAAATGGGCTAAAAGTGTGGCAAGCCGATATTATCACCAGGGGGCAGTAATACGCTGTAGTGTAGTTTTAGAAGCAGAAGAAGAAGCAGCAGCAGCAGAAGAAGAAGGTTTTTCTGGGTCAAGGCAAAGCAAGCTTGATGAAAGGAATTACAGCCGTATTTTATTTCCCGACTTGTGTAAAAATAAACCCATAACAAAAATCTGATTTCCGATTATCAATCGAAAAACCGGAGATGACTTGTTTCCCGTTTTTCGTTTACCTTCATCCAAGCGGAAATCAGAAAACGGGTGGTATCCCGTTTTTCGTTTACTCATTTCAACATGAAAAACGGATGGCCACAAATTACGCGGACCGGGGTTGGGATGGGCCAGGAATGGGTCAGAGTTCAAAAGCCGGACAGCTGTAGACAAAGGTGGCCCTCCTATTCCTCCACAACCTCCACCGGCCTCCCTTGGATGACAGAGGTAGCCCGACTGTCACTGCATGTTAAAAAATGAGATAGAAAAATGGTTCATTACCCACATTTTTTGAATATAACTTACCTGTAGTGAAAAGGTCAGTTTCACAGAAGTCCTCCAATGACCCAGAAGTTTTACATGTGTCCATGGTAGCAGAATGAACTGCAGCTTATACTGTATTTTATTTGCCTGCAGCTTTCCTCTCTGCATATGCTGACATCGCCCTGAGTAATCTGCTGGGATCTGTAAGTAAAATTTCTCACATAGTTTTTTTTAAACTGCATCCCTGTACAAAAATTAATCCAGCATAACATTCAACAGCTAAAGCATTTTTTTACTGTTCAGGAATGAAGGTGAATAACTAGTTTGACATCTTCATCAAGAAATAATAATGTGGGAGCTCACTGGGCTAGTTAAGCTAGCAGTAGCAGAAGCTTATCAAGGAGGCTATCCCCGCGCTCATGGAGGACGTGGTGTCTCGGCTGACAAGCAAGACAAGCAAGACAGGCGCTGGTGGATTCAACTTTCTCCAGCTAAATTCAGACAAGACTGAAGTCATCGTATTTGGTCCACAGAAACAAAGAGAAAGTGTCAGCAGTCACCTCCAGTGTCTCTCTCTAAAACCTACAAATCAGGTTAGAAATCTCGGGGTAATAATGGACTCAGACTTGAACTTTAACAGCCACATCAAATCGATAACATCAGCAGCCTTTTACCATCTAAAAACATTGCCAAAATCAAAGGCATAGTGTCTAAACCTGACTTGGAGAGACTTATCCATGCATTTGTCTCCAGTAGGTGAGACTACTGTAACGGCCTGCTCACTGGCCTCTCCAAACGAGCTGTAAGACAGCTGCAGTACATCCAGAATGCTGCTGCTCGGGTCCTGACCAGAACCAGAAAGTACGAGTGCATTAGTCCTATGCTCAGGTCCCTACACTGGCTTCCTGTGGCTCAGAGAATAGACTTTAAAGCAGCTCTGCTTGTGTACAAGTCTCTCCACAGCCTAGCACCAAAGTACATCTCTGACATGTTAGTGCCATATGAACGTCTGTGTAGATTCTCATCCATCAGGGTCATGGTCATCTTGAAGATTCAAAAACAAGGCAACTGGACTGTGTTGAGTTTGTTGGGAAGACGTATCACTTCTCATCCAAGAAGCTTCTTCAGTTCCAAATGGCTGGTGATGGAAGCAGATATTTATCTTGCTAGAGGAGAAAACAACAACAAAGGAAGGGAGGAGTTGGAGAACGACTCATAGAAACTCCTCACAGGGTGATGTAACCCCTGAGAGTCGTTACCCTGAATGGGTCATTAACTCCCTCTGTCATGTGAGGTGTTATGGTCACATGTGCCCAGGTGTGAATGTTTGGAGAGCTTCCTGGGGAGAGAGCTTAGCACTGCATTATATGTAGGTGAGAGGTTGTGTCTGAGTCCACCACCTCTGTTAAGAGAAGGTTTCTCCAGTTTGGTGAAGATGGCTTCTTTAACTCCTCTTTCAAACCATCTATCTTCTCTCGCAACACCTGTACATTGCTGTCCTCAAAAGAGTGTCCTGTGTCCTTTAAGTGAAGGTGGACCGCCGAGTCCTGACCTGAGGAGGTGGCTCTCCTGTGTTGAGCCATACGCTTGTGAAGCGGTTGTTTAGTTTCCCCAATGTACAGGTCTGAGCATTCCTCACTGCACTGGACTGCATACACCATATTGCTCTGTTTATGTCTTGGTGTTTTGTCCCTGGGATGGACCAACTTCTGCCTTAATGTGTTTCCAGGCTTGAAGTGAACAGGAATGTGGTGTTTGCCAAAGATTCTCTTGAGTTTTTCGGATAAACCTGCAACATAAGGAATCACAATGTTCTTGCGTCTCTCTTCCCTTTCATGCTCCGTCTCCTTTCTTTTCTTGTTCTTCAAAAAGGCCCACTTTGGGTATCCACAGGTTTTCAGGGCTTCTCTAACGTGTTTCTGTTCCTTATCCTTTCCTTCCTTCCTTGTAGGAACACTCTCAGCCCGGTGGTTGAGGGTTCTGATGACACCCAGCTTGTGCTGAAGAGGATGGTGGGAATCAAAGAGTAAATATTGATCCGTGTGTGGGTTTCCGGTACACTTCCACATTGAGACCCCCATCTGCCTCCAAGTGTACTGCACAATCCAAAAAGGCCAAGACGTTGTCTTTAACATCTTCACGCGTGAACTTAATGTTATTGTCCACTGTGTTGATGTGGTCTGTGAAGGCCTCCACTTCATGTGTCTGGACTTTGACCCAGGTGTCATCCACATACCTAAACCAGTGGCTTGTTGCTGCTCCATGGAATGAGGCTAGGGCCTTTCTCTCCACCTCTTCCATGTACAGGTTAGCTACTATGGGGGATACAGGGGAGCCCAAGGCCATGTTTCTGTCTGTAGTAGTGGTCCCTGAACTGGAAATAGGTTGTACTCAGGCAGAGATCCAGTAAGGAGCAGATGTGGTCAGGGGTGAGGTTGGTTCTGACCTCCAGTGTACTGTCCTGTAAGAGTTGTTTTCTGACTGCTTGGACTGCCTCTGTGGTAGGAATGCTGGTAAAAAGTCATGTGACATCAAAAGAAACCATGGTTTCCTCTGGGTCCAGTGTGATGTCCTTGATTTTCTGTGCGAAGTACTTTGAGTTTCTGATGTGGTGAGTGGTGTTGCCAACAAGGGGAGATAGGATTGTGGCCAAATGTTTTGCTATGTTGTAGGTCACCGAGTTGATGCTGCTGACCATGGGTCTAAGAGGTGCACCTTCTTTGTGTATTTTTGGTAGCCCATAAATGCATGCGACTGCATCCCCTGGGTAAATAATACCGCTGAAGAGAGAACATCTCCCGGCTAACAGCAAGCTACTCCGTGCTTTCTTTTCCAGTGTGCCAAGCCTGAAGAAGACCTTATCAAGGTCGAAACGTCGCGACGGCACACATTATTTTCATTTGCATTAATTAAATTAAATAGATTTCTCATTTTTTCGAAAAAAACACTTTTTTCGCCACTTTTATTTTACATTGATTTTCACTTTTCTTTTACTTTTTCTTGATTTCATTATAAAATATAAATAAATTATATCTAAAAAACACAAATAAATTCATAACTCTACTATTATAAATACCTTATTTAATAAATAACAGTTAAAAAATAATTCATTAAAAAACAAAGCCTTCGTGGTTTCGTTGCTCATTAAAACAAACTACTAAATGGGCACTACAGATGATGGGTGGACGGTTGTCCGCTGTGGCAAAAACCGCCAGTGACCTCGTGCACCACGCTGGGACCAGGGTTTCGGGGGTGCCTGGGGGAAGGCCCGTACACGTCCGGGTCCTTCGGGAACCAGGACTCAGTCCCTTCTCCCTAACCGGCCAGTGCCTCCTCCGGGTCCATCCCGTTATTTTGGTCCCTAGTCACGTTCGTACGCCTCAGTGGTACGCCAGAGCTACCAGAAACCTGCTCCACGAACTTCGGCACCACATGGCGTAAGATTTGAAGAGGTAAGACAACAACCAGCTGATCCACAATTTGGACAACTGGTCCGAAAAATGCACTCGGTGATTAAAGTGGTGCATCACCTCCAAAATGTCGCCCCTAAACCAGGGAAACCCGAACCCAAAATGATCATGAGGATGGTGGACATACTGTCCTCCATGATTAAACCTGCATCCCCAACAGTAACCACCACAGATTTGATTAGGGGAAATGCTCAAAACTGGGGATATAACACCGTCATCATTCTGGAGGATCATTACACAACAACTCTCGAAACGTTGCTTGAGGACCTTTTGAAGATCATGGTCCTTGACTGGAAACCGGCCTTCCAGGTGGCCACGAGATGGGCCAAGAGAAATCTACCCCACGTGACCCAGGATGTTCTGGATCAAGTAGAGGCATTGATTACAGCTAGGGTGGACATGGAATGACGAACAACAAGGGCCATCGGCTGATGGACCCTTAGTACGTATAGAGACTACACGAAACACTGTAGACGCACAACAACAAACATCACCAAGACCAACGACACACGCGGACATGCCCGGGCAAACATCCCCACGAAGGAACATGTCCGGACAAAGACCCCCACGACAAATACCACACACGAACATGCCCAGACAAACATCACCACAACAAACAACACCCATACATCATACAGATATGCCTGGACAAACGACGGTGACTCACACAGTGACAACAATGACTACAGGCACTGATCAAGCATACAAACACATTGAGGACATTCGACAAACTTCGCCACCTTCTCCAAAACCACCAAGGAAATGTTTCAGGAAGACTACGCACTGCAGGGTCATGGAGGACAGTGATCCTTTTGACATGGAAGAACAGGATCCGATCCCTCAACCACTATTGAGCCCGGTTAGGGTGATATATGAAAGTCCGGACATGATTTCGTTTGACGAAGATTTGGATTCTCTGACACATATTCAGCCCGTAACCGCCAAGCAGGGGGTAGGGAAACTGGGACAGGGCACTGCCCAAACCGATCCAAAACAGGATGATAGTTCTCATTCACAGTTATCAGACCAGGACGTATTTCAACAAGAGAGGCCAGTAGGTCGTACCTCCACTCCCAAACGATATCGTTTCAGGGTCAATTGACATATCAATACAGAACGCATAATGATCGACCGGGGTTTGAGTGTTAGTAAGAAGTGGCTCGTTGTGGGGGACTCAAATCTGTCCAAGCTTCCGGGACATGATATCCCGGACTTGCAGATAGAGAGTTTCCCGTGGGCCAACTTCCGCCACGCCCAGGCCTTAATGGCTAAAGCAACAAGCCACGTTACAGTAGAGAAGGTTGTGCTGTCATTTGGTCTCAACTGTAGAGGGCAAAAAGCCAAGGAGACTTCAATTAAGCAGCTCCAAGCCGCAGTTCGAGGGGCTAAACTCAAGTTTCCTTATGCAGAAGTTTGGATCCCGGTGATCAATTTTTCTTTGGCTCTTTCTAGGGATGAGCAGGCAACGCTCAAGATCCTGAATAGCCACATTATTAAAAATATGCCCTACCTTCCCGCACTACCAGACCAGGCTTTTAGGACAGAAAAAGATAATGTCCATTGGACCAAACAAACGGCGAGAGCGATGCTCAACCATTGGATTGCGTGTTTAAACTGAGGCCTCCTCTAAGCCCAGAGCAGGAGGGGCTCAAGGGATCACGATCCTTATCAGCCACAAATGTTATAGTTTTGGCAAAAGACTTTGTCCTAACAAAGGCTCAAAGGGATCTTTTAAATAGGGGATTAACTTTTGTTTCCACAGTGGATATTTACAGACAGCAGAGAACAAAACTTCTGTTGGATATACAAAATTATCACCGCAAAATTAAATTAGCTGCGTTTTTCAAAGACTCACAAAGACAAGCACCACCGTTCACGGCGGGTTCGAAATGGACACCACCATTAGACAAGTTACTACCTTGATCAGAGACAAGATCCTCGAAGTGGTGCGAGGTGCGGCCGTGAAGCTGAAGGGAAGGACCATCCGCTTCGCCCCGGACTACAGCCCTCACACGTTCAAGCACAGGCTGACCTTCTCCGAGGCAATGGATGCTCTGCAGAAGCTTGACTTTCACACCTTTCTCCTCTATCCTTTAAAACTTAAAGCGATGCAGGGAGGAACAAACCATTTTTTCAACACCTCACAAGAGGCAAAAGGACTTCATCTCCTCTCTAGATGAGTAACAACAAAAACTCTGGTAATTATATCAGCTGGCTGGTTTAATGCTGAATGGTGTTGCTGCTGTTAGTTGATTCCTGTTTGATATTTGTTTGGGATCTCAGGATCTGTTTCGAGAAGGAAAAGAATGAAAAAATGAATACAGCATATTAATATTGTATTCAGTATTAATATGCACCTGCAATAAACAGTGGGTTTGTATTGTAGCTTTTCATGATCAGTATTATGGTATGGTATAAACGTCACTACTATGAAGGGAGGGGCTGCGTGTGCATTGGGAAGGAACATGCCACACGAGGATCCCAGGTCCAATTTGTGGGGGAAGTTAGACCCGCCATGAGGAGTCCATTTTTTGTTCTGCTTTTTTTTGGTATTGTTTTGGTTTTTTATATCTCTGTATTGGCTGGGTTTTTGTTCTCATGCCCTCTCTCCTTCCTTGGAGAGTGGCGGGTTCATGGCGACTGGGATTTTGGGGTGGGAAGGATCTCTCTCTGCACTTAAGTTTCACATGTTGGTCGGTCAGCTGCACTACATGTTGTTTCTCCACTCTGCATTTTGTTTGTACCACAACACTAGCCACTACTATTTATTACGAGTAGTGTGCATGTAATCAGCTGGAATGTAAATGGGCTGAATGGTCATATTAAGCTTGCAGCCTGCCAAGACCTTTTATGCAGACAACAGGTGGACGTTGATTTTATACAGGAGTCCCACTTAAGAGCCAGATGTCTGCCGCTTGTCAAACAGACATTACTTTGTGGCTGCCTCAGCATCACTGGACACAAAAACTAGAGGTTCATTGGTAGTACTGAGATGTTACCTCTCAGTGACTATACTTGAACAATTTGAAAGTGAGGACAGTGGGATTTCTTATATTAAGACTATTATGTCTGGTCAGAATTGCTTTAAATTCAGCTTATGCTCCATCCCAATATAAACCAGAGTTCTTTCCCAAGCTACAGAAGTCTTATTGCATCTTCAGGATTCTTCTCTTATCCATGGTGCAGACATGAACTGTAAGTGCAAATGTGATATTGGATAAATATGTTCAGCACTCTACTGCCACACAGTGACAAGCATCAAGAGACTTCCAGAGTGTTTTGTCAGCACTTAGTATAACAGATCTTAACCACACTATAAACCCCTCATCTAAACAATACCCGTTTTATTCATTAAGACATCAGAGTTTCTCTAGATTATATATTAACCTCATCTAATTCCCTCTCTGAAATACATGTCATTGTTATTAAGCCTTGCTCTCCATCAGATCATAGCATTGTTGCAGCGTGCCTTACACTCCAAGGTACCCCCCTAGAGTTTGGGGGTTTAATATTTCACTTCCGTAGAATAGGGAATTTTGCACCTTTCTCAAAGAAAAGTTGAACACTTTCACAGATGTTAATGCAGGTTCAGTAGATGACCCTAGATATTTATGGGATGCTATAAAGAGATGTATTAGGAACTCTTCAATCTCTTTCTCATCCCACCTTAATGAGAGTAGACGCAACAAGAACCAGACTGGCGAATACCCTCACCCAGCTAGAGGCACAACAACAAGCTTCATTCTCCGAGGCATGACAAGGCAGAATAGCAGTGACAAGAACTGAGTTTAACTCTTAAGGCGTAGGGCAGAGTTCTTAATAAAGAGGACCAGAAGAACATATTATATCAATGGCGCCAGGCCAAGTCACTTTCTAGCTTTAAGATTGAAAAAACATGGAAAATACTCAAATATCACAGCCATAAATCTTTCTATTCATGTCTTTATAATTCTGAAATTTCCCTTGATACGGATGATACAGTGCAGATTTTTTTCAGGAACTTGATCCACCTTCTTTGCAACAAATCAGAATTACTTAATTCCCCAATTTCTCTAAGAGAGTTGAGGAAGGCTGTTGTTATCTAATTGTGAAAAAAAGTCAAAACATCAAAAACAAAGGGTTGAAAAGGGTAAAATGGATGAGTATTTGATATTCATGATCATCTCTGATCTTGATTTACAAAAAATAAAATTTAATTAGAGTAAAAAAATTTTTTCATGCTTATACCTTTAAAGGTTAAACAAATATATGAGAATCAGACACCCCGGGGGGGGGGGACTCACCTCCTCCTGCTCCTGTTGCTGCTGACCCTTCTGGTTGCAGCCAGCCACAGGGCACTCCACCTTGCAGACATTGAGGCGCCCTGTGGCCAGCTTAATAAGGATACCAATCTAATCCTTGTTTTGGATTTTACGGTAATTGTGGAGGTGCCTTGACAGGTGGGCACTCCCACACTCACAAAGCGGACAGGAGATCTTTTGTAGCTGTCCCTTCAAAAAAAAAAAACCTCTCTAAATCTCAATCTATACCTAAATCTAAAAGTCCTATCTGCCTTTCCACACAACAACACTATAATAAAACACTATTAAATATCAAAAACCTATTCAATTAACACACTTAATCCAAACAACAGCCTAAATAACACTTTCAAATATTATCAAAATCTATGAACTATCTATAAACAAAATATTACTGTCAATAAACTACAACCTACCTAATCTAATGCATATAGGTCATAGGTCATGTGATCTGTTAAGTGAATGAGGCCTACTAGTAGTGATGAAGCCTGTCTGAAATAAATAGATCTGAAACATGTTTTAAAAGATATTAAATATAGTGAATCAGATGAGATTATTGTTTAAAGGACATAAAACCTGAAATGGGACTCAGGGGCCTAATTCTTCTGTTCATTTCCGGCCTAATCTCTAGTTATTACATTCGTAACGTCAGAAAACCGTATGTCGGCCATTTTATATTTGCTGCATGCTAATGGCGGTCATAACTCAGTCACGCCTCAATGTATCTGGCTGAAAATTGATATGCAGATAGATACCAAGCCCAGCTATCAGCACATAAGTTTTCACCCCAGGGCATGCATGGTGTTGGAGAAATCCGCGAAATATCGGCATGGTGGTTCCCGACTGACAAACCAAATTTGACCCAGATAGCAAAAGCTTCAGGAGCGGATCCGCCCTCACAGCGGCACATCCGCCCGACGGTCTCAGCCATTTCAGCCATGCACAGATGACCCGATTAGCCTACACACAGCGCACCTTCTTAAGGCGGATTCACTGCAGATAGCAGGCGGACACGCAGCTCACGTGCACTTTTTTCTTCAGATAGATCTTCTAGAAAGATCTTCTTCTTCTTCTTCCTTATGGCAGCAGACAACCAAGCGCCGGATAAACCGTAAGTGAAATACAATATAAAAATGTGTCATACTTATGTGAAAATAATTTAAAAGTTAAACTGCAACATTTTTAATCCCATAGTATCGTATTTGTGTAATTTTGACAAGATGACGTTAGCTCATGTTTGCCTAATGTAAGCTAACACTGTCTAATGTGGATTTGAGTTAGCTAAAGTTAGCATTTGATTTTGTTTTTACTGATTTATAACGTCGAATCTTTTGCTAAGTTTAATTCAGTCACGGGCACATTAAGTAGCGTTTCAACCCTCCTTAAACTGCTGGCGAAATTATTGTTGATTTCATCTGACCTTAATCAATGGCTGTTGTAGCTAACTTTCTTAAATATATGGTCTCTCAGCCCCCTCTATAAACTAATATGAGTAACACTGCATGCTGGCACGCTGATGGAATTACATTAAAGGGGAATAAAAGCTGTCTATTACAGGCCAGATTTCTTCATTTTTTATTCTGAGAGATGAGTTAAACAACTGAGTGAGTTAGCACTTTGTATATAATGTTATATTAATGCTGTTCCAAACTGGGATTTGGTTAGATGAATGTCTACAACTTCTTTTCGATAATTAATCATATTAATATACTTTAATGGATGCTCCTGTATATTCCAATTCACTTTAGGTTATTTTTAAATAATCATCTAGATAACATCAAGTCAATTTTGTGGTGGGTCTTATGCTTATAATTTGCTATTGTTAAATACTACATATATGTCTTTACCTTTTCAAATGATAAATTTTAGCATTGAGATGAGAGCAGGTTAAATGTGCCCGAGAAGTCAATCAAAAGTCAGTCAAATATGTTAACCCTGTTCAGGACCTCTGCTGATATGCAATATCCATCAGTGCCAACTACACACAAAAAAATTAAGTATCACTTTAAAGTGAATGGAGAACCACCCCAACTTGAAGTGAGCAGAAGGCTCATTTGTAAGTCAAAGCTACATCTAGGAGGTTACAAACACTTTTAATAAAACACATGGTGATCAAAATAAAGTGCTTTCAAATCAATCTAGTGCTGAAAATTGCTTTAAATATGTTAATAAGTTTTTTCTTCTTAAAAAAAAAACTACAAATAACAAAGAAATTACTCAAAACAAGTTTTGGTTTAATTTTCTTCATTTACCCAAAGAACAATGCCTCCTTAATTATAGCCATGACAAACTATTGTCATTAGTGAAAATGTTATATTTACGTGTTTCAGTCTACCTGCATATTTTTATTTTGTAAAACATCCCAGATACTGTTTAAAATGTGTCTTTTGTGTTTCCAAAATATTTCTTTTAGATAAAATGAATAGAAAGACTGTGTCTGTCTCCAGCTCCACCTTAAGATGAAGGACCTGTGTGGATGTTGAAAAACGACTTGAACAAATCAGAGATGCTTTCACAAAGTTGACTGATTCTCAATTGACAGTGGAGACTGACCTTGTAGATGCCAGCAGAGAGTTTCTTAAAGAACCAAATTGCACAGAAAATCAAAGTTCAGACGGATCTACTGGAGATGACTTTAGTGAGGAGGAAGGTGATGTGGATGTTGAGGCAGTAGGTGAGGCAGACTTAACTGAGAGTTTTGTGGTTGGCAGCTCTGATGGCCAGATTCTAATATCTGATTCAGAAGATCCTGACAATTAAGTTGATGAGACATTTTTACTCTCTGACAGCATTTCCAACTGGGCCATACACTTTGGCATTTCTTTGGTTGCACTGACAGCCCTTTTGGTCATACTTCGAATTTGCCATCCTGATCTTCCAAAAGATGCTAGGACCCTTCTTAAGACAAGGACAAAATGCTCAGTTCTGGAAAGGGCTGGAGGACAGTACCACTACTTTGGTATCCTGTCATCTCTGAGAAATACGCTGTCCAAGTACATACACACATTGTCTGACAGTTTCACTTTGCAGTTGCCAGTTAACATAGATGGGCTTCCTCTGTTTAAGTCTGCAACTGTGGCCGATCCTTGGTCTACTCCTGAGTGTTCCAATGAAAGAACCAGTGGTTATAGGTTTGTTCTGTGGACAAAAGAAACCTAGTTCAGCAAAAGTTTTTCTTGAGGATTTTGTTAACGAGTTACAATGTCTTGAGAAAGGTTTTGATTTTGAGGGTAAGAATTTGAAGCTGAAGCTTGACACAGTCATTTGTGACATGCCAGCAAGTCTTTTGTTAAAAACACAAAAAACCATAATGGCTACCATGGCTGTGACAAATGTGCACAGCCCGGAAAATACATTAACAGGCACATGACATACCCATGTACAGACTATGCTCTCATGACAGACGAATCATTTGAAAACATGGTTGATGAGGGTCATCATCTCGAGGGGCAGCATTCATTTCATGGCAGCAGTGTTGGCATGGTTTCACAATTCTATCTGGATTATATGCATCTGGTTTGTTTAGGTGTTGTTAGACGATTGCTGCTTATCTGGCTCAGGGGCCCTCTTAATTTCAGAGTACCTGCAAACATAGCTGATAGAATGTCTGCAAAACTGTCAGAAATGCGTTCCTACATTCCTGTCGAATTTGTCCGTAAACCCCGATCACTGAGGGAACTAGACAGGTGGAAGGCAACTGAGTTCCGGCAGTTCCTCCTGTACACAGGGCCTGCAATGCTAAGTACCTTCCTGGACAGAAATATGTACAGCTATTTCATGCTTCTCTTCTCTGGTATTGCTATTTCAGTAAGTTCAAGACTATCCCGCTACACACAGTGTGCCCACATCTTACTCAGATCTTTTGTCAGTCACTTTGGTGAAATATATGGCAAAGATCAAATTGTTTATAATGTACATGCTTTGGTCCATCTGGCAGATGATGTACAACAACATGGTTGCCTTGACTCACTCTCTGTCTTTCCCTACGAAAGTCAGTTGCACACACTAAAGAAGCTAGTCAGAAAACCAGACTTCCCTCTTGCGCAAATTATTCGTCGTTTGTCAGAAATGAGATTCAAAATAACTTCACTTGAAAAACAGCACTTTGTTGGGCCAAGTGTAGGTGGACTGTCAGTAAAAGCACAGTATGGTGAGATGGTCTGTGAGAAGTGGACTGTGAAAGTTTCTACCTGAGATAATGTTTTTGTCATTAGAGATGACGTTTGTTGTATACATAATATTGTAGAGTGCAGTGATGGAGTGTATGTAGTATACAAAGAATTCTTACAAAAGTCTCTGTTCTTCACCTACCCATTCAACTCTGACTTTCTTAATATTTATAAAATTTCACAAACATCAGACATACTCAAGTGTGTTAAAGTAACAGCTTGTTCAAAAGTGTGCTGTCTTGCCTCATAGGGATGGTTGTGTGGCTATACCATTATTTCATACTGTAGAAGAATGTGTCATGGATTTGGTAAGAAACAACAGAATCTCTACAAAATGTCATTTAAATTGTTTTACACAAGTAACTCCACAGCTTTTGATCTTTGATGTTTTATCAGGTTGTTTGGAAAATGCCTTTTTGGAAAATTAAATATTTGGACATCGCATACTAAAGCAAAACACCAAGGACAACCAGCAATATTCACTGAAGAGTCATTAAGGCTCATCAGCTTGTGGTTTTTCTAATTTGAAATTAAAAGACCAAAACCATTCAGGTTTAAATGTTTGTAAGAACACATGGGCAAAAAAATTTCAGGACATATTAATCCTTTTTTTTTTTTTTTTAAAAGAAAATGAAGAGGGGGGTGCTGGTTTGGCGGAGTGGTTAGCAACCATGCACGTCCCATGTACGTATCTCTGCCGGACCGGGTTCAAATCCAGCCTGTGGCCAGCTTGCAGAGTGTCTTCCCCTACTCTCTCAACCCCTTTCACAAGCCTATCCGCTGTCACTCTCTCCTATCAATAAAGGCACAAAAATGCCCAAAAAAGAAAATGAAGAGGTCTTTGTTTTGTTAACAAATGCATATCATGTCAGGGGTGGAATGGTTTCAAAGCACCCTCTGCCTATACTGCTACTCTCCTTTGCAGCGCACTGCACAGAGTAGGTTGGTAATTCATCAGAACAGTCATGTTTCAGAAGTCAGAGTCAATCTTTCAGCCGATCATTTCAGATTAGTCAGTGTATCGTCACATTACTCAATATGGTCAGTGTGTTAGCTAAGGTGGCCAGTTGGCTGTGATTAGCTAGTTATTAACTACTTTCTTTTTGTCTGTCCTTCTTATTTTCTTTCTTTCTTATTTTCATTCCTTGTTACTGTTGCTCTCTACAGCTGAGTCCATGGGCTGGTATTTCCCACACAAGCACCTATCAAACAAAACTGTTGTCAGTTACACTGTAGCAGTGGGAGATCCAGGCCAGATATTGTACTTACACATTTGTCCTGTTATGTAAAAGTATCAATACCCTGTCCTGTAAGACAACCAATACTAGTGTCGTTATAGCAAACCTAAATGAAGCACTAAAACTTTGGCTTATCCAAGTACAGAAAAATCCCAGGCAAGACATACAAACCTCTTGAGAATGTAAACATATTTGGAAGGAATTAAAATGTTGTCAGAGTTCTCTAAAATAATTAAAATACAAAATTCATGTAAGAACTTGGGTTTTATATTACACCTGTGACTAATAAGATAAAATTGGACATTTCCTTTCATTGGTATTCTAACTGCTATAGCATTAATTGTTTAATGATGGCCACAGAGGGTGTTTACTGACCAGCTAATTGTTTCAGAACTTCTTGCAGCAGAGAGTTATATTTTTAATAGACTGATGTGCCGTTTGTTTCTTTCCTTCTCAATCAAGGATGTTCTATTTAGTTGAATTCCTGATCAACAAAACGGTTGCAGTGGTGCCACAAATCTGGTGCAGCGATGGCATCACATATTGGCCTAATTACAGAAGCGACGAAAGGGTGGAAAGAGCTGTGAAAAATAAAGAGGAGCCTGGACCTGACCGGGAAAAACATGATGTCAGAGTTTTGAAATCATGCGGTATGCTTATTCTCAGACAATTTTAAAATTAAGTGGTTAACTTCAGCACAGATCAAAATGTATTTTACTTTTGTAATGTAAAAAAAATTCTTTCAGTTAACATCATTCTGTTTCTGTTCTTTTTTACACTGTCAGTTTAAAACTGTGGTGAAGTTTGACATTACACTTTACATTTACTTTTTAGATCAGTACTTAGAGGCTCGACAACTGATGAAGAAATCCCTGACCTGCAACACATCAGATTTACAGACTGAAGAGGAAGAAGAAGAAATAAGACCAAAGGGAAAGCCAAAGCAGATGTAAGTGTAAACAAATGTTTTTCTTTATATTGTACATGAATATTTTGGCCTTTCAGGTTCATAACTGAGTGAACTTGTGAATTTTCTGAGTAAATGCATTCTCCAATAACGCACATAATTAGATTTCTCTGGTTATGGAGGTAATTACCACACAAGTGAACACATTTGGGGTTTTGGTCTTTAAATTAAATGTGCTGACAAAGTAAAATCAAGAAAAACAATTGACCTATCCTTCACTTTGGATAGTCAGTGCACTTTATTGATAAACCACTGAGTTGCAGAGCAACAACCTGAGTGTTACTGTACAACTGAGTGGTTTATCAGAGGGTGAGACTGGACCACAGGTCTGTCTGGTTTTGATCCTCACTGGTGTAATTTACTGTATTCACACTTAGCCAAATGAACCACACCAAGAGGGAAAACAGCCCAGAGTTTACTTGAACCAAACTAAACATTGCAGTAGTGAAAACATCCTAAGATGAACTTCCCTAATAGTCAATCTTGGAATATTGCAGCTTCACAGTGGCAGACCCACATCAGGGATGTGTTGTTGCATTAATGTACAGTGTAGTTTGAGGGCAGTCAGATTCTCCCAGCACCACAGTTTTCTTAGTTCTTATGAATTCCCTGGATCCATCCTTGATCTCAGAATGTTTTCAATAAAGGTTAAGGAGAGGACATAAGAAGTGGCTAAACAGAGCCCCTGTTTTCTTTCAGAGGCTCTTCAGGCAATGATGATGCACTTTGGGCAAAACTTTGCATGCAGAATATTTGCAACATAACCACCAAAGAACTCCCACAGCACTCTTCACAAATAAACTGGTTTACAGCTTGAGTTTTGGCAAATTAACATTTATGTTATTAGTAATAACAGAATCAGCAAACAAGATAACTGATAGCAGAATGTGTTTTTTTGTTTGTTTTTTTATTTTTTTTTTTTTATTTTATTCCAACCCACTTCACAGTCATTTCTTTTGGGACACCAGTGATGACAGTGAGGGTGGAGGTCAGCTAAAAAAGACAGCCAGAGGTCCAGCCAAACCCTCACCATCTGCTCCTGTTATCCCTCCTCCACCCATCCTGCCACCCACCACTCTGCGGAGGGAACATAGAAGACCGGCAGAAGAACAAAGTCCATCTGAATGCCAAGTCTACAGACCTACCTGGCGAGGGGGAAGGCGTGGATCTGACACTACTGCCTGTTCTGGTGAGCAAGACCTCAAACAGCAGGGAGATGCAAATAAGCCTTCAAGTTCTTTTACTTTTAAAAAAAATTAAAACTGTGAATTACTTTAATGCAGCACACACTGCCCCATTGAATGCATGTGAAATGTATTAGTAGTGTTAGCATCTACATTAAAAGTGTATTTGTAAATGTTAGTAGTGTCGGAATTGCATTATTTCTGCGTTTCATTAATTTTTTATTTCTTTTTTTTCTTCTTTATTTGCATGTAGTTTGGACTAGAATGCAAGACATTACTGAGATTTTTTGGAACAATTATTTTTCAGCCTCAAGGCTGATATTTTGTAAAGAATCTTAATATCTAGATTTTATAAACTTATAGGCCTAATGTGCCTCCATGAATGTCTTAGGAAGGGATCCTAACTCATGAGAATGGTTAAACATGTTCAAAAGCAGTTTCACCATCAGTACTTTAAATTGTTTATAGAAATCTGATCTACAGCCATCAGGGCCTGGGACTTTTCCTGATTTTAGAGCGTGCACGGCTTCAGTTATATCCTCCAATGAAATAGGTCTATTCAGATACACTCTTTATTTGTCATTGGGCATGGGAAGAGTCAGGTTAGAGAGAAACTCTCTGTCAGTCCTGAGACTCCTGCTGTCTGCTCACTTCTGTACAGCTTTTTATAAAATTTTGTAAATCTTGACCCTAATCCTTGTTTACGCCATTATTATCCAATTTAATCTGACCAGAGGCATCTTTAACAAAGGTAATGTTCTGAGAAATAGACCACCCTCTCGCCAGATTAGCCAAATACTTGCTCGGTTTACTACAAAACTCCTATAATTTTTGAAATTAATCATTTAATATTTCCTTTTTTTAACAGCTGCAGAAGTCCAATTCTGAGTTTACTGGAGTATATAAAACACCAGCAAGAGAAGTTAATTGTAAAGGTAAACTATCTGACAAGCAAGCTGAACCCAACTGGCCAAGAAATGGAAGTGCCTGACCCTATGAAAGAGGGCAAGTCCCAGGGTTGGGACTGAATTCCACCTGATCTATGCCTTACTTTCTGGGATATACTTGGTTAACCACTGTTGGTCGTGATTGACACAGCTATTGATAAGGGTGCATTTAGTTCAACCATTCAATTCCTCTCACCTCAACTTTGTGCTCTCTCTTGAGCCAATGGCGCAGAAAATAAGACATCTATGTGTATTTCCCATTATGTTTTGTAACACAGATCATCGTATTTCTTTGTACACTGATGACATTTTTCTCGATGTAGGCAGCGCTAGTACCTCAATCCCACATCTTCTTTCCTCTTGATTCATTCAGTTTACTCTCTGGATAAAAAAATAACTGGACAAAGTCAGCACAGGTGCATTTAAACTCAGCTGCACTTCAGGTTCCCCTGCCCTCCTATTTGACAATAGTAAAAAGCTTTAGCGATCTCGGAATCTCCCAAATTCAATAGCAATAGTTAAAATGTATGTATTTCTGCGTGTTAAGTTTTACTCTTCTATGATCTCTCTCGCTCTGCCGCTAGGCTATTGGGACAAACTTCTGTCATTAGTTTCTAAATTTACATGGAAAGCAAAAAAAAGCACATAAAACTTCCAACTCTCCAGGAAGACAAGACACAAGGGGGACTAGCTCTTCCTGATTTTAAAATGTACTTCTGGTCTTCTGTGCTACGCCCTCTATCTACATGGTTAAACCCTAGTTCCTCTGTTTCTTGGAGACCAATCGAGGAGAATCTTGCACTTCCTCACAGGTTGCAGGACTTTGTGTATGCTAACATACCATTAAAAAATGCCAAATTATGTTTTAGGTTCTGTTACTTCTTTTTTACTTGCATCTTACCGTACTGTAATGAAATATCTTGGCACAGATTATAAATGGCATAATCACTCACCAATTTTTAATAATTTCTTACTTCTTACTGGCAATAGGCCCTTTTCATTTCCACATTGGACGAATGGGGAAGTGAATGTTTTCCAAAATGTTTATACTGTAATCTCCATGGTTTACGAGCATATAACGATCTGCAAGCTGAGTATGATCTTCCTGGTTCATCTTTTTTCCTCTATCTGCAGTTGAGATTAGCTATGCAGGTATGCAGCTATGCAGGTAAAGCTTAGGGTGTAGCTCTCCCAACACACCCTCTATGCAGGTTACTTGCTTCAGAGGGACCCACACGGGCATAGGTTTCTAAACTTTACAAATTTATCTCTTGTCGCTTTAAACCTTTACCAGTAGAAGTTATTTGGAATAAAGATTTTAAAGATGTAAATGATAGAGAGATTTGCTGGGATACAGTATGGAAAAAACTTAGTGATATATCCAAAAACCCCAACCATCAACTGATAAACTGTAAGTATGTTCATAGGATGTACCTCACTCCCAGAAGGCATTATTCTATGAAGATCCCCACATCTCCAAATTGTGATCTTTGTTCACTTAATGCCCAGGGGTCATTCATGCATGTTTATTGGGAGTGCCCCGGCGTGGTCTGATTCTGGAAGGAACTATCTCTCACTTTGTGTGACATTCTTAGGGTCAGGATCCCAATCTGCCTCTGCTTAACGACAACTCTTCACTAAATTTGTCCCTGCAACATAAACATATTCTTTATTCTCTCACTGCAGCCAAGAAGATGCTTGCTCTCAGTCTTTGGCTTGGCAGCAGTGGGCCAACTCATTTCTCAAAATGACCTTGATGGAATGTTCTGTGGCCCGTATACACGGGGCCAACCATAAAACTCTGAAGGCCTGAGAGGCTGCACACAAGTTAGTTAAGGATGCAGCATGGCTGACCATGACCATGGCTGGGGGGCTGTATAAGGAGTTGCCATAGGGAGAGTGGGAGGGATATTGAATTTTCCTCATATCATTACTTGCCTGCAATGTATAAAGGACTTTGTTTATCTCTTACTTCCTCTTTGTTTTGATTTTTACTTACCACTGTAAAGCCCCAGTCACACATTCCCATTTCTCATGGCGATTGTGCACGACTGTCATAATCCTGATGAAACATGCTTTGGTCGTGGGGCATGGGCTACTTGATCTGGATCAGCGTTGTATAGTCGCGGACAAACACTGGGGAAAAGGGAAGGGTCCAGATTGTTTTGAACTGTTCAGAACTGTCGTGGAGAATTGCCGCTCTCAGTATAGCGGGGTGGGAGCATAATGCAGTCCAAAGGCGAACGGTATTAGCTTGGCATGTACGGGGCTCAATCAGGCTGATCATGGCTCAATCCAGAAAGCTTTCTGAGGCTGACTGACAAAGACGTATCCGATTGTGCCCTGACTGGGTCCTGTTCAAGGCGATGCAAGCGATGGTGCTCAATCGGGGCTGACGCCGTGTCAGCGGGACGGAAATTCATGGAATCCTTGTTGTATCGTTCTATTGACCTACTGACCTACCTTACTGACAGTGTATTTCTGGGGTGTGTCCGGGGGAGAGACAGTCAGTTCTTACCGTATCATGCCAATCAAACCAGCCTTGCCAATCGGGCACAATCGCCATGAGAAATGGGAATGTGTGACTGGGGCATGAGGGAGGGAAGATGAAAAATTTGTGTCTGATGTGAGGGCATACATTTTGTACATTTTTCAATAAAGAAATTGATCACAAAAAAGACATAATAATGTGCTTAACTCTCCTTTATTTTTCTGTAAAACAATTCATGGATAACACTAATAACTATACTCTAGCATCAAAATATAATTTGTTACTTGTGTATTCTTGTGAATCTCTCTCTAGGTTGGTCTTCCAGCCTGCAGTTGGGCAGCTACTTTGGTTGCTACACTGATGCTGTTAATGACTGGCAGTCTAGAGGCTTACCGCATCCCAACAGGCCAAGTGATGGCACCTGAACAGAACTTGTACTCCAGGGGTCAACGACAGGCTGGGACCACTCAGGAAAGGGAAAGCACCAATGTGTAAACTCAACACTCACACAGTGACTGCTGAGGTCATGCTCACTCTCCTGAGCATTAGCATCTGGACAAACGTATTTTTGGATTAAAAAAAAAGATCTGAAGAGTCTACGAGACAAAAGGGTATGTTCCCAAAGGTTTAGAAGAATTTCCTTGTTTGAAAACCAACTTCATTGTGCTATTGTGTGCTTTTTAGTGAGCTGTGTTTCGGTATAATCAGAAGGAAAACAAAACAGTCAGAGCAGCAGAAAATGTAAAAGTGAAGAAACCTTTAATATTGATGAAATCATCATGTCATTTAAAAAATGTAATCATACAAACAACAGTCATTGTAAAAAATGAATAAATACAAACTGCAGGCATAAAGTGAAAGAAGAAAGACAGAGAACAAGTGACATGTTTCTACACCGGTCAGCTGCTGAAGGTGGGAAAATAAGTGCAACTACTCTTCTTTGACTGTTACTGAAGTTATGATAAAATAGTAAAATCATAATTATTATCACTATATTTCATTTTGAGAATTTTAAAGTGTACTGCAGCTGTTTGGAGTAGGATCCAGCTGTATATGGCTTGGTGTTGCATGTGTGGATGACATTTGATCATATTTTTTTTTCTCAAATACACACTTCTACAGTCTCACTGAAGTCAGATACTCCTGTGAAAAGTGGTTGTTTTTGTCTTGTGTTTGTTTTTCCTGTTTGTTTGTTGTTGTTGTGTTGTGTGTGTGTGTGTGTGTGTGGGGGGGGGGGGGGGGGGGGGCTGTGATCCTTTACCATGAAATGAATGTCTATTGTGAACAAACAGCAGCGACATGGTTTGTAACAACAGATACAAGACTGTCCCTTTGTCTGTCGATAAATACAAAAGGAAATAAACTCAAATGACTTCCACAAACATTACTGTAAAAATTACAAAAAATAACATTCAGAGAGAAACATAGTTGGAGATGTTTTGTGCTTTTATTCATCAAACTGCGTGCATGTTACTCTCTGTGTGTGTTTTAAAGAATCATGTACACTTTCACAAAAGAATTTTGCTCACCTGTCACAGCCTGTCACATACAGTTTCTTCCAAATTGAACAAGTTGAGTGTATCTTCATACTTGTGCTTCTTTTCTCTTACTCAACTAACTTTATGATTTCAACATTACATGATATGTCATAATTTTGTACTTGTTTTGTTCTTTATTTTTTAACATTACATACTGGTGAACCAACATAGCTCTTTCAAACAGCTTTCTGTGCAATTAAGCTCTGTAATCAGATAACTGGGCCCTGAATTAATGTAGAAGTTGTGATTATTGAGCAGGATCTTTTGTGTATTCTTTCTGAAGTAGCAAATGTTGCTTTCATTTAACGTTGAAGTAGGAAGTCATTCCAGAAAAAAGGGAAAGTAGGAGGATGTACTAGTTGTGGATGTGCGTGTGCCCGGTATTTGTGCAAGAGCAGCATTTTAGACCCGTATGTGTTCACGGGCATCATCGTGGTTCAGATAAAGGCAGAATGATGCAGACAAGCAGCCCAGTAATCTATAAAACATCCTAACCCACAGACAGAAAACTGTTCATCAAATGCTACATGAAGTTGGTGTTATAGAGGTTTGGCGCTGGCTGAGCCCAAATAATAGAGATTATACATTCCGTTTAAATCCTTACAGACCTTATTCTAAAACAGACTTTCTCTTGTCCCACAAATCTCCACTGAACAAATCAATAAGTCTTATATTGGATCGATGTATCCATGCTCCATCAGAGACTGGCTTTTGAACTTTGCATTGACTACGGTCTGTCAGTCAGTCTAGCCCACAGGATATGAGTTCAAAAAAACAGTCTGAAATGTGGACTCCAGACCACAGCACACTTTTTTACTTTGCGTCAGACCAACTCAGATGAGCTCGGGCAAAAGTAAGATGTGACTGTTGGTGTGTGGCTTTGTATGGTAGAGTTTTAACTTGGACTTGTAGATATAACGATGTTAACAGACAATGGTTTTCTGAAGTGTTCCTGAGCCTACCCTTTACAGAGCCATGTCAGTTTTCAGTGTAGTGCTGCAAGGATCAAAGGTCATGGGCATTCAATGTTAGTGTTTGGCCCTGCTGCTCTCTGAATTCTTTGAATATTTTAATGATATAATAAACTGTAGATGATGAAATCCTTAAATTCCTTGCAAATTTACATTTACATGAAGAATCATCTTTCTTCAGCTGTTGAACTATTTGCACCTGCAGTTGTTCACTCAGTGGTGAACTTGCACTCTCCTTGCTTGTGAATGTCTGAGCATTTTAGGGATGCACTTTTTCTCTACGTCTATTTTTGTATTTGTTTGTATCTGTTGTTACTGTGTATCATAAAAGAAATGATGCAGACAGGCTGATTGAACACATACAAAAACAGAATCAGAAAATCAGCATAAGTAAGACACATACCGCCAAAAACATGGAAAAGCTTTCTGTATCATGAACATGGGACAAATATCTATTTAATGGATCCTGGGGTGAAATCCAAACCCATAAACAGGTCACTGTGTGCATACTTACGCTAGGGTTTTTTTTTATGTATCCTGCATGATCATTTTTATGCAATGATATAGTCAGCTGTAGCCAAATACATCATGCATGCTCTATCCATTATTTTTTTCTATCTTGTATTGTTTTCTAACAGCTGTGAAGCTGACAAAAATATAAGACATTATTTATTATTGTGCCATGATTTTATATATATATATATATATATATATATATATATATATATATATATATATATATATATATATATATATATATAAATATACATATATATATATACACACATATATATATATATATATATATATATATATGTTGCATTTATCGCTGCAAACACTGGAAATACTTTATCTAGATCCATGCAATAGTTACAAATTTACCAACCATCACGGCAAAAGCTCACTATTTTAGTTTCTTTTTCAGATATTCACTCAAAATGATATGTCTGGCAACCATGCAGTAAGTAATCAAGATAAATGACTAAGCATTAAATAGACCCCACCCCCCCACCCCCCAGTTGGAGGCAAATAAACACATTGGTGAAAATGCTATTTCCAGACTTTGATTTGAGTGTTTAAGATTCACACCCCCTCCTCACACACTATGGGTCAGGTCAGCTAAGAAAAATTACAGTAAGTCTCCGAAGATATTAAGTAGCTTTCTCTAGTATTACCTAAACAGGGCAAGTCCTTGAGGCCAAATCTCTTCAGTAATAATGCCTTCTGCATTCAGCTTTTAAGACTCAAATAGATAAAAGCACCACTTGCTGAAAATTTAGATATTTAGCCTCTGTCTTGTACCATTCTGGTGCAAGTATTTCCCCTGTAAAAGTAGTGCATTAACAACCTTTGAAAGTGTTTCATTTTTGCCTCTTGAGATGTGAAAAATCACGACACATTACAATCTTATTGTGTTGTCCTTCTTTGTTAAATATTTGCTCTTATTCTTGCAGCCACTTTAAACTACACTACATAGAAGTGTAGATTCTGCCCATTTCATCACATATTGTCCTTAACCCATATCTTGACAAGTTTTTGTCATTTCTTGCCAAAACAAGACTAACTGTGTCTCTTGAAATAAATTTCAGTGTCTGTAAGTGCTCAAAAATGTGTCTGTCCTGTTTGTGTAGTTATTTTGGTGGTGTGTGTATGTGTGCTTGTGTTTGTGTGTGTGTGTGAGTGTGACAGTATGTGAGTAAGTGTGAATACATGTTGTGTGTCTACATGCATATTTCAGAGTAGCCGCCCCAGCAACACTTCCTCTCTGCTCCAGGCATCTCCTTTGACAATCTCCAAGAAGCCCAGTTTGTTCAAGAACTCCAACCTCCGACAGTCTGTTGGCTGAATCTCGCAGAAAACACCCTGAGAACCTGGTGATTTCATGAAGATGTTATATTACAAAATGTGTAATGTGTTCGATATGTAACACAAAAAATAAAAAACATAAAGGATGTTGGCTTCCATCATTTAGTATTTATATTATCCTTGAGTAGATTTGCAGCTATTGAATCTCAAACTATTGCTTTCATGTGAGGATATTCATAACAGCGTGAAAACATTCACTGTTATTATCCAAATAGCAAGCTACTAACTTATGGGACACCTTTAGTTTTTAAAAACCCACACTTCCAGGTAGTGATTGTAATATTGGATTGTTTTTTCATTGTTGTTGGTGTTTCTGTTAATGTGTCTAAACATCTGTGTCCTCCCTAATACAATATTTAAATATTTTTGCTCAAATTTTGAACAGCCAGAGACAGAAAATAAATTCCCAACAACAATTTGCCCTATTAAAAGGAAGAAACAGAAAATGCTCACACTGATTTTGAAGTAAATCCCACCTCTGAGTCAAGATATTGGAAATACACATTGGTGACCAATCAGATTTCAAAGGGGTCCAGGCCACTCATTTGGCCACGCCCCTGCACCTGTGCTCCCGTTAAATGCTGGTGTCCTGCCCATTAATAAAGTAACCCTTCTGTATCTGTCTTCTATTCTTCAAACTGAGGGCCAGGTCTACTAATCAAATAACAAGCGCATAATCATGCGTGCAAACTAAAAAACTGCAAGTGCCATTAGTGGGCGTGTTGTGGGTGATCTACTATGACTGTGCAGGCGCAAAAGTGGTGTGGACCACCCCCTTTTAAATAGGATTTTGTGTGTGCCACCGGCTGTCACCATGGAGAGTTTGGGAGAGCAGAGTGGCTGTAAATGAAAAATGAAGTTTGTAGCCATGGAGTTTGGCAAATTAACACACAGCTGAACTCCAGAAGAGACATCTCTGTGTTGCCAGAAGAAACACGATTTAGGAGATCTATGGAAAGCACACAGCTCAACGCTGGCATTGCTGGATAGACGATATGTCTCTACTGTTTTTATTTCTGACCAGAGGTTGCGGTAGCCTTTTTTGCTGTCCTTCATTTTGACGGACAAGGTCGCCACTTTTCCCTCATGCCATATTTGTATCCTTCTTTTTTGAATTTTCCTTTTCTGATTCCAGTTAAACATAATCTAAATTACAGCAATCACATAAACACAGTGTGCGAAATACCCGTCAATATTCGGGGGGTTCCTCATCTTCCGATTGTTCGACAATTTCAATCTAAATTTTCTCAGTATGCAGTAGGCCTATAACATTACAGTACATACCAGTGAAAACTGGACAGAATTAAAAACGTTATTCATATCTCGTGTTAATTTAACTTAAAATGTTGGTGATTGTGTTTTTTTTCACCATATTTAGTGAACAGTTAGAAAATGAGACTGACAAATGGAACCATGAACAGGATCAGCACCACCGAGAGCGCAGCGTGACTACAGCGAGGGGGCAAAAGCTCTCAGCTCTCACAGTGCAGGTCACAACCACTGCAGGTGACAAAGGTCTTGTGTTTTTGCACTGGCTGTTTATGTGGCACTGCCTCCTTTGCTGGTGTTTGTGGCTGCTGCAGCTCATGCTGTAAACATGATTGCGGTGGTAAAATCACTTCAGTTTAATGTTTCATTATGTCTCACTCCTCAGCTGTCTGAGTGATCGCAGCAGCGGTTGGAGGAATAAATGCTCAGAAATCTTTGGCGCTTCATTAGACAACCTTATAAGCTGCAAAAAACAGATAGACATCTAGAACATATATTCAGGAAAACTCATGGCATGACAGGCTTGTTATTTTTATTCGAACAAATTCATTGGTATCCAAAAATCCCGAACCGTCTGTCAGACTGTCGTAGTGTTAACACTAGAACCGCTACGGCAGTCTAACTGCAGTCTAACACTGAAACACTGCAGCATCTGATGGATTTACCTTCAGGCGGTGGCAACAAGAGCCGCTGACTGAAGAAAGACGCAGGAGTGTGACGCAGTCAGCTCTGACTGACAAAGAGGGATTCTGGCTATGAAGGGGATCTTTTTTATATAGGTTAAATGACCTCCTCCAGGATGTATTAAGAGTGCAAAATAGAGAGGGTTTACTTTACGCGTGTCTGCATGAGTATGATTGCACACTGGATCGTCCCTCTTTTTCCAGGCCATTATAGTAACAAACAGACAGCCTCCATTTTCCATTTTCCGCCATTCATCAGAGAATTCCGTCACATAGTGAATGATCACATTTGCATCTCCTCCTCCCAGTATTTTGCGCGTTCTTATAATCTGCATGCATTCTGCATAGTCATGAAGGCAAACACGCTAAATGGATTGCGCATGCTATTTTGCTCATTTGACGGACGCCATCCTCGGTGCACACAATTTGTAGATCAGCTTTGTGCACGCTATCAAGTTTGCACGTGTTTTTATACAGGCAAACCTTTAGTAGATCTGGCCCTGAATTGTATATATTAATTTTAAATAAAACAATTAAATGTAATTGTTTATGACTGTTATAAATGGTGGACACAATGTTGGGAGACAGGGTTAGCAATAAAAGCAAAACGTCCATTATGTGTTGCACTCACACTTGTTGTGCTCTGGGTGTCACTTAAAACATGTCATGTGGAATAAAAAGGCCTCTGCTGCCTGGGGGGAATTTTGCAGCAAAAAGGATTTTAAGATTAAACAAATAAGCTTAAAATAAGGCAATGACAAAAAAATGTTTCTGTTGATGTTTTGCACACGTGCATAGCTAGCAGATAAATGCATTTAATTGATTGACACATAATAATTCATAAGCAGTGTTCTCACCATTAGCCTTGAGTGCAGTTAGGAGGACATTAATGAGGGTTCGGCTTATGCTGACATCCACCAGCTCAGGCAAGGCATCCAAGTGCAGTTGAGAAGGAAAGTGACAGAGAAGAGAGTCTGGGTACTCTCCATGGTCCTCCTCAAGAAGCTTAATGAAGTCCTTAACAGAAGAGACATAAGGGCACTGTCACAATGTCATGCTGACCATGTTGTTTATAGAAAAAAAAATTCTCCTCATCAGACTCTGTTAAATGGCCAGTAGTGGAAAATTTATGCCATTTTTGTAAAAATGATACTTTCAAGATTCTAATCAATATGACAACCAAATATGTATCATAGTGTCTACAGATATTTGTTTTGTCAATACAAATAGATGGTTTGAGGTTTTTCAATGAAACTTGAGTTAACAAGCAGCTTGGCTTCCTCTCAAAAGCATTTCACATTTTAAAACACAAAGACACTTCAGAAAAACTTGGGCAAGTTGTGGTCTCCTCCAGGGGGACATTGTCTTTTTCCAGCACATCTAGGGAAGTGTATAAGTGATAAATAAGAAACTTGAGTTAACAAAGAAAAAGTCATATATGTCTGACAGGGCTAAAAGATGAAATATCTTTTAAAAGTATTCAGGGATGACCAGAAATAGAGACACTCCAAATTTGGCAATTAAAGTAGGTAAAAAAATGAATAAAATCCCTTTTCTATGTTGTTTCTAACCTCTACATTGAGGCAATTTTAAATACAAGAGGGGGGACCTGAAGCAAAATATGAAGGTCAGTCATGGCTGCTGAGTCTGAGGACAGAGTTACTGTTCAGATCAAGCATCATAGTATGTTCCTCATGGGGTCAGGACCAGTTGTTGTTCAGGTTTATGGTTCAAACTTTGCTGTGTCATTTTTATTTAACTAACACCAGGAAATATTCTGTATGAGTATCAGGACTACAGCTGCCTTTACAATGAAACACTGATAACAGCAGTGATTTGACTTTAGTTACCATCCATCCATCTTATCCTCTTCAGAATCAGGAGGGAGCTGAAGCTTATCCTAGCTGATATTGGGTGGCTGTGCAATGTGGTGCACCCTGGACTGGTTGCCAGCCAATCACAGGGCTGACAGAGAGTAACAGACAATCATCATCACCATGTCAGGTCCTTATCCTCAGAACTATCTGCTCTCATCATATGCAGGAACAAAAACAGCCACAAAGTTCAGCAGCGGAGTGCTATCTGCTCCTGTTTTGACACTGTTCATTTGGCCACTGTGCAGATGTGGATACCTGAACTCCAGAATAAAACACCATTTCGCAACAGAAAATGTTATATGTTGGTCTGAGCTTAAATCACAACCTTTTTCTGGAAACACATGCTTCCAAAGGCTGCACGCATATACACACACAGAAAGCAAAAATAACTATCTACAATTAATGCGAAAGACTCACATGAACAGACATCTGTCAGACCACAGATGATTCACCGAATCCAAGCTGTGGAATAAAGTAATTAAAACGATGACAGGAGCTGTCCGCGGCACTGACATCACTGGACTTTTACACTCTACGTTAATCAGATTATACTAAAACCTGATTGCCATTCTTCTGTCAGTGATCACTGAGAAGCTCTTTAGAGTGTGTGTCAAAGTATGCTGGCTATTTTCTGTCATGCATTTGAGCACCCCCTCCCCACAAAGTTTTTAAAGATTGTTTGAAAAATTAATGATCAATACATTCTATAGAAATAAATGTTCCTTCAGCTACAAGCCATGAAATACTGCTTTTTCAAATAAATTATTTCTTTATTCTTCTCTTTCATTTTGAGTCTCAATATTTGGTTCTGGACAAATGACAAAAGTGGTCAATGTGATCTTAGAAAACAAAATTAATTTGGATCTTTTTATTTCAAAAATTTAAATATTCCTTCATTTGCATCCATGCAAATGATAGCGGAGCACACAGGACACAATCTGTGCAAAAGACCAGTATGCGAGCAATCAGTATGCATTTAACCTTTTGCACACACTCTGTGAAGCTGTGTTTTCCAGTCATTTGCACTGGTTTACTGCCCAAAACCAATGTGCAATTTCTCGTTTGCTTGTATTTTGTTGAGTGGTTTGCTTCTCAAGTCAGGTGTCCTTCCCCTGCTCCTATAGCCTGATGAACCTGATTGCTGTGCAGCTCCTGAGGCCAATAAGCCTCTGAAAACGAAGGCTTTAAAAATCACGAACCAACTCTGTTTCACACCCTTCCTAACCCGATCAAAATACCACTTATTTTCAAATGACTGGCATTTACAAACCATTTGTCCAATTCAGAAGCGGAAAACACTGGTGTAATTGTTAGATTTTCAAGTTTTCAAGGGTACCTGAACGTATCACAAGTAACATGGGCAACATATTGAAAAAAACAAAACCAAACAAAAAATGGGCGAATTCCATGAGATTTCATCAACATTGCTTTAATTCTCATGTCTTCTTTGAAAATTTGCATAAAATTAACCGTTTGCTCTGGCCTAATTCTGTAAAAAACAAAAAAATCTACGCTTCTTGCCACATTCAACAAGACCTGAATGATTCACACACTTCCTGAATTCGCTGTTCAAAAAATCTTTTCGGCCCACGGCAGTGTCTTGCAGGCTCAAATTCCTGCTCAGAGCCGTTCAGGACTAATAAGTGCTGAGCAGCGACACCTGCTGTCAGTGCCTTGAAGACCTGTTACAGGGCAAACTTTTCCCAGCAGGCTGTCGTTTTTACAAAGGAAAGAGTGCTTTGCAGATTGCCTCTGCAGTGTAGACTGTAAATTAATAATATTAATATAATTAATATTAATAATATGATAAATATGAATAAATATTTAGATTTTTTTATGTTCGTTTTTCTTTTTTCTAATGATTCGTAGCTTGTAAATTTTGTTACACTGCATGTAGACATAATTGAGTTACATCAGCCTATAGCCATGGTTGTCCTGAATCTACAGATGTGCTGGACTTCATATTGCAGAGAAAAATGAGTCCACAGTGAGTAAAAATTTGAGAAAAGCAAAAAACGACCAGAAACTGCTTGGGATTCAGAGGACTAATAAAGTAAACTTACACTCTACAAATTCTTTTCCCAAAGACTTATATATCTTAATACACGACTGAATGACAAGTGTCAGTTCATCTACAATTAGATAAGGCAAAGACGTCCAAAACTCAGACTATGTATTTAAACTTGTGATGTGATCTGAGTCACCACCAGCTCTCCCAATTGTTTCAGTTCCTATAAAAAATGATTGTGTATCACTCTGTATGTGTGTGTCAGGGACACTGAACACTTCTCTAATAAATGAATAGCTTAAGTTTTTAATGATTCCACATATTCACCTGTGTGTTGGAGTGTGCATTACTCCCTTTGGGTGGGTATTTGTCCCTCATTGCAGGCAGCCAGCTGGCCTGACAACGCTTGGCAAAAGAGCAAACATCCAAGATGCCCAGCACACAGCCACACACCCCCAGCTCATCCTCCAGTACAAAACTGTACTCAGGGCACAACGCAAGGTACGACCCGAGACACCTGTGGAAATGGAAAAGGAGTCTTTTTCTATTTTTTTGTTGTTGTTGATGTTTTTCATCTTTCAGTACATCAATCTTCTTTGATAAGCTCTCAAATTTCTTACAAAAAAGAAATCACATACCTGTCTCCTATCACATCTGGATGAGCAGGGCTAAACCTTTGACCACTCTGAGTCCTAATGTGGAGTTGTCCCACCAAACGATACAGCTCCACCTGAAAATGAACAGTGAAAGAATGGGAAATATAATAAAACACATGTGAAATTATCAATGGCTTTAGTTTCATGACCAAGTCTTTCAGGCCATTTCTTCCATACACAAGATGAACCAGAATGCGGGTCATATGGTTTTGATTTACTTCACATCTTTAAATAAAGAACCAATTGTTTCAGTATGGTATAATACAAACTTTCTGATGGCTTTCAGAAGTTATTGAGTGCAGCTTCTTGGCCTAAAACATATTCTTCAGTACTGTCACTTCCAAGTTGTTATCCAAAGAGACAGTGATTGTACATTTTAATTTTGCCTTTATTTTACCACCAAGTTTGAATAAGATAAAATACCTTTTACTAGAGAAAGCTGAGCAAGGAAGCAGCCATGCTTTAGTTACAAAACACAGAGAAAGATCAACTCAAATACTACAAAATATTTGTGGATATACATGCAATATAGAACTTCCTAGAATAAATCATTGAAACATCATGAGTAAACACTACCATGTAAAAGTGTAATTCCTCTACCTTGTCTTTGCTGTGATAAGGCCTGATGTTATAGAGGCGAGATGTTGGGAAGAGAGGAGGAGGATGAGTGAAGAGTTCGCTGCTGCTTCCTGTTGGGAGAAGCATCTACAAAATACAAACAAACACCTCAACACATAGGCAGATATAGTAGTCTGAATTTGTGTAATTGTTTTTGTGTCTTTAATTACATGAACTCTAATGCATGTTTGTGCGTGTGGGTGTGTGTGGGTGTGCATGTGGGTGTGTGCGGGTCTGTGTGTGTGTGTTTGTGTTTGAGATGGGATGGGGGCAGTTGTGATACCTGTACTTCCCCAGACACACCCCCTTTGAACGCCCATGGCTCAGACTCCACTCCCATTAAGTCCGCACCAGAGGACTTTCCACACCCTATCACAGAAAAAAACTCAACTTGAGGGCATGATTAAGCTGAGGCAAATCGGTGTAATTAAGGTATTACAGTTATGTTTGAGGTGTAAAATGACTGGACAGATACATCAGCTTACACTTTAGTTTTTTAGCTGAATTTAAAATATTTATGCTAGTGCCATAAAAGTTTAAGGCATTACAAAGTTGTTTTGGGATCAATGCATCATTGATTACTGGGCTGCTGAGAAATATCAAATGGATGTTGGGTTCAATGAAAATGTTAAGACATATCAAAAAAGTCAAGCTTACTTACAGTGAAAACAGTTTTTCCACGTGCCAAGGGAGGAGCCATCACTCAACACGCGTCCATCTAAAAGACAGTACATTATGTTTTTTAGCCATATCATCAAATATGGAGCATACAATTACAATTATAGTCACTCCTAAACAGTGCACATACAGAAGAAGTGTGATATACATTGTATTGCTTTATTATGTTTCCTGCAGTATTTGAAAATATTGTGCACTCCTTTAAAAAAACATACATTTTTCCAAATGTATGGTTTACTATAAAATAATGCACTGTTAACATACAGGAAATTAAAAGCATAAAAAGTGGATATTATTCCTCTTTTATGGTACTATTTCTGACAACAGTGGACAGTTAATTATGCTCCTTGCTCTTGCATTGTTCCTTTTTGCTTTTAGTGAGTAGGTTTAGTCATTTGTTTCACTATTTGTCCCATTATTAAACCATAATTTGATTTTGACCCCAGTTTACTAGACAGAGAGTCTTACGAGTCCCTAAGACTGTCTTTCTCTACTGTGCCGTGAATTTAAACTCATCCTGACCAAACACTCTATTCTAATCTGAGGACTTCATTTTCTTTTCCCAACACGATGTAATCATCATCAGTTCGTTCCAAGTGTAAAGAAATCACTAAATCTATGAAATGAGTGTCACCCCCTGCCGTATTCTTCCAGCCATTATTTTCTGTTTCAGGGTGACGGAACAACAAATCTTGTCAGGGTTTATTTTAAATCTGAAGCCCAGAGAGGTGATATTACATTTGATTTTAGTTAAAACCTGTTAGAAGAGAAGCAGGGGCACATATTTCCAAGGGCACTTATTTGAAAACAGCTGACATGTACAAATTTAAGGCTAATTAAAGTGACGCAAGCCCTGTGAGGCAGGCAACACTGGAAAGTCTGGATAAAAATCAGCAAGACTGACTTAAATACAAATTTGAGGCAGTATTGTGGCTCCATCAACAAAACTACAGGTGGCTTTACAGTTTTGGCAGCTACTTTGTGTTCAGGCAGGTATAAATCATGGCAAAACTACAACAACTGCAACAAGTCACATACCCAGTCACGCCCATTCATTCTTACACTCACTGATGGTTCATTCTCAGTATAAGTTAACGCGTGCATGCCCTTTTATACCCATTAACACGCCACTGGCGCAGCAGTGGGAGCAGCTTGGAGTTAAGTGTCTTGCCAAAGGACACAGTGACATGTGACAGTTGACCTGACTAAGCTGGGCTTGAATCCTCGAACTTCTGATTGATGGTGGAGCACACAACCAAACTAAGCCACCATCAATCCCAAGAGTGTTTTCTAAGCTATTGTTTAAGAGATCACAAGTCAGGAGTAGATAAGACTTTGCAATGAAATACTATGAAATGATTTTAAATAGCCAAATAAAATGTCATAACAACACTGGCACCAGAATCAGAGTATCAAAGATGTGCTTTGTTTTAAGACTTCAATATCTCCTCTGCCCAGTAGCATCTCTTGAAAAATTCACCTAGAGCTGGACTACAGCAGTTATAATAGTAAGAACAATATCACACACTCCTTGAGTTATATTGTAGCAGTTTACTGTACTGTACTACATTAAATTTCAATTCTACCAAACGACCAAAATGGCGGCACGTACACACAGCGAGGCCCAGCGTGTCTTCCAGATTTGCAAGATTGCAGTTATTTTCTTGCTCATATCGGGCTGTTTATACAGAGCAGCTTTGGTTTGACATCCTACACCCAACAAGAGTTTCTGGATATTGGACTTCGCTGCTCTGAAGTTTTTATCACCAACCTTCGACTCACCCCTGAGATCTCCACAGTACTGGAGTCTACGCACTCCACCCAGCCGGGTGGAAGTGCTCACAGGCAGAGTCGAGAACGTAAACAAAGGCGGGGGAAGCACGGACGAATACGAGCTAAGTTAAAGCTAACTCTGCACAGGCTCTCCTTGCTGAGCATTTTCCTCACTAATGTGCGGCCTTTGGTGAATAAAAGGGACGCGATACGACTTCATTTCACTCACAGCAAGAGACTGTTGGACTGTAATGTCATGATTTTCATCGAAACATGGCTAAACAGCGGCGTACCGGACAATGCTATCGAGTTAGCCAGCCGCCACACACTCCAGACAGATAGAACAGCAGCTGACACCGGTAAGACCAGAGGTGGAGATCTGTGCATTTATGTGAACAAAGCTTAGTGTATGGGCTCTGTGATCAATGAGAGACACTGCTCAGTTAACCTGCAGTTTCTCATGGTTAAATGTCGGCCATTCTACATGCCATGGGAATTTACCTCCACCATAATCACCACAGCATACATGCCCCCTGATGCCAACAGTAAGGGTGCAATGTACGAACTGTATACAACAAGTAAACAACAGACTGCCCACCCGGAGGCTGCATTTATAGTTGCTGGTGACTTCAATCACATAAACTTAAAGTCAGTGCTCCATAAATTCCACCAGCATGTCTCTTGTAATACGAGGGGAAACAAACTTTTGGATCATGTTTACACAAACATAGCAGGAGCCTACACCACGACACCCCCTCCCCCATCTGGGACTTTCAGACCATCTTTCTTTGTTCCTCATTCCCATGTACTCCCCCCTCATTCAACGTGTGAAGCCAACAGTAAAGACCATCAGAGTGTGGCCAGCAGGGCAGACCCTGTGCTTCAGGGCCAGTTTCTCCACACAGACTGGACTGTGTTTGCTTCTCTGGCTGCCAGTGGCCCTCACACAGATGTCGACACCTATGCATCTTCTGTGCTGGACCATATCACCTCCACAACTGACAGTGCCACAACACAGAAACAGACTACGTAACCAAATCAGAAGCCATGGATGAACATGAAAGTGCAGCTTCTGCTGAAAGCCCGCAGCACTGCCTTCAGATTAGGGGACTCATGGGAATATCCAGGGCAATCCTGGGGAGGGGCATCGTCAAGGTCAAGCACCACTACAAGCTGAAGGTGGAGGACCACCTTTCCAACTCTGACCCCTGACGCATGTGGCAGGGCATCCAGGTCATCAGTAACTACAAGTCCAGCAACACCACCCCACCAACCACACGTCTCCTTCCTGAATGAGCTAAATCAGTTTTATGCTTGTTTTGATAGAGCTAACAGGGAAGCTGTGACCAAATCCAGACCCCCCGCAGACCACCAGTTCCTCTCACTCTCCTCCACAGAGGTTCAAGCTGCACTGAGCAGGATCAACCCATGCAAGGGTGCTGGCCCAGATGGCATACCTGGGCGCACGCTCAGAGCGTGTGCAGAGCAGCAAACAGGGGTTTTCACAGACATCTTTAACCTGTCCCTTGCCCAAGCAGCTGTAGCTGCATGCTTCAAATCAACCTCCATTGTTACTGTGTGGAAACACGCCAGCCCAACGTGTCTGAATGACTACCGGCCTGTAGCACTCACGCCCATCATAATGAAGTGCTTCGAAAGACTGGTCCTTGCACACCTGAAGGACTGTCTCCCACCCACACGAAACCCATAACAGTTTGCCTACTGCAGCAACATGAGCACGGAGGATGCAGTCTCCACAGCACTGCACTCTGTGCTCACACATCTGGGCAATAACAACACATATACTGAAATGTTGTTTGTTAAATTTAGTTCAGCATTCAATACTGTCATCCCCTCCAAGCTAGTCACCAAACTTGAGCACTTAGGCAAAGCCAACACCCTCTGTCACTGGACAATGGATTTTCTGACCAACAGGCCACAGCATGGTAGGTCAGGACACACCTGCTCCTCCACCATCACACCTAACACAGGCGTACCACAGGGCTGAGCACAGAGCCCATTCCTTTACTCCCCCTTCACCCACAACTGCAGGCCTGTGCATGGATCCAACTCCATCATAAAGTTTGCAGATGATACAACAGTGATCGGCCTCATCAGCAAGAATGGTGGGACAGCCTACAGGGAGGAGGTACGGCATCTGGCTGCTTGGTGTGAGGACAATAACCTGCTGCCTAACATCACCAAAACAAAGGAGCTCATTGTGGACTTCAGGAAGGAGAGGGGGAGACAGCACAGTCCAACCCACATCAATGGGATGGCTGTGGAAGCATCTCCAGCTTCAAATTCCTGGGGATCCAAATACCAGAGGACCTTTCTTGGTCCACCAACTCCTCCAGTCTGGTCAAGACGGCTCACCAACGCCTCTTTTTCCTGAGGACACTGAAAATGAACCATCTGTCCTCAGCTATACTCAGGAACTTCTACCACTGCGATAGAGAGCATCCTGACCAGCTGTGTCACAGTCTGGTATGGGAACTGTACAGTGGCAGACCGTGGCAGATCACAAAGACTCCAATACCAGCCGTTGAGGTCGTTGAGAAAAAGCGTTGCCTGCGTCGTGCTCACAGCATCCTTAAGGACTCCTCACACCCGGTTCATGGACTGTTTGACCTTTTGCCCTCAGGCAGGCACTTCAGGTGCCTCAGGACCAAAGCCAGCAGACTCAGGAACATCTTTGTTCCCAGAGCTCTAACCCCCACAGACTCTACTCCACAGCAACTGTCAATCTGAACTCCTCCTCCCGCTGACCTTACCTTTACACATACACATACACTATATGTGTAAATACTTCTGCACTGTATATCTGTACATTCTGTCTATTTATTCATATTTATCTATACAATATGTGTACATCTGTATATTTAGTCTATATGCATACTTATCCACTGTACAGTGATTAATAGAACTCCATATCTATTCACAATGCCTCGTATATCTGGATAATGACAGTGTATTTTGAACCATTGTCTTCAGGCTGTTAATAACATAGCTATAATCTCTTGTTTTATTTTTCTTTTTGTAAATACATATAGATATATAATCACGCACCTTATGTCTATAACAGTATATATAACACTGCACTTCTGGATTGGATGCCAACAACTTTTCGATACTCTGTACCTGTGCATGTGTAATGACAATAAAGCTGAATGCTAATCCTACTAGACTATCCTGTATCATACTAAAAAGTAAATACTATAGCCTAGACAGAAAAAGGCAGAGTATAACATTATACAGTAATACCATCGTAGTATAACAGTCATAAAACAGTATAAAGAAGAAGGATACATACCCAGCCAGCATATAAATGCTTTTGCCACCAGAGCTGTGTTTCTTAGGTCCCACACATAAGGGTAAAGGTCATAGAGCACAGCCCTGTTAGCTCCACCAACCATACTACAGTGGAGTTTGGCTATGTCTTCACACAGGGAGAGGAACCTGGAGGCTCGACCTCGCCATTCATCAATCTGAGGACATAAACCAAGAGGTGCTATCTATCAATCAATCTCTCTCTATCTATATATATATATATATATATAAATATATATGTATGTATGTATATATATATATATATATATATATATATATATATATATATATATATATATATATATATATATATATATATATAATATATGTATGTATGTATGTATGTGTATATATATATACACACACACACACACACATATATATATATATATATATATATATATATATATATATATATACACACCACATTCATATGTAGATTTATACAGACACCCATCAAATGAACAAAAAACAAAACAAAAACAAGCAGACTTACCTTTTGAGATGGTGCTTTACTGCCATTAGCACTGACCACCTGGCAGTTTGTCTTCAGCCATGTCAGGTCTTGCAGCAGTTTCTGGGCACAGAGGCCATGCTCATGGGGAAGATAATAAAGGCCAACTAGTAATTGCACTTGAGACTCAGTTAGTATGCTCTTCTCACCATATGGCCCCTGAACCTGGGCCTTCTGTCCCCTGCTTTCGCCTGACGGCGTTCCAGGCTTCTGTACAGACAGTTGCTGATTTGGTTGACAAACCTGACTTGACCTAATCTTCCCACGGTCTCGTCCTTCTCTCTGCCAATTGACCTTTTTAAGAGAAGATGGAGATGGACTGAAGTTTCGGGGGAAAACAGGTAGTTTGGCCATTGTATAGGCTTTTAAGGTGGTGGTGCAGTCAGCTCTATTAGCAGTTTTGTTGCAAGACTCTGAAGCAGTGAGATGTTTGTCTGTTTGTGTACTCTGTCGACCTGTTTTGATAAAAGGAAAAAGAAACTTTGATATTATGCCTGAAATAATAACAGCAGCCAAAACACATTTGTGTGGAGCAACCAGCAAATATTGTAATACATCATAAATAGTGGAATGAAATCATACATTAACAAACAATCTGTTATTATAATCCTGCTAACAAGTCAGAAAAAATAGTCCAATAAAACGTCAATATGTACAATCATAGCAATCAGAGTGTTTTACCTGCTTGAAGGGGTTCATTGAGTACTTTCATCCATTCACATATTGCGGCAGAGAGGGCTTCTTCAGGGCAATATTCACACTCTTTATCTAAAGCATACATAACACTGTGTTACATCTGATTTCTTCCATTCACTTAATACACAGCTTTGGAAACACTCTAATAATCACCACCTCTGATTTTGAAAAAGCATCTTTGGGAAAACACATGGCCCCACATTTACTGAATTCTTAGTGCATAGTAAGTCATGATAACCCAGATCTTTTTTCATAACACAACTTGCTTATGTATAGACTCCATTTCTGTAAGTAAATAAAATAAATTTTGTATTTGTTAAATCAATACAGGAATAAAACCATTTACATTAGTTACTGAACACGGTTGTCAGACAACCAACATCACATTTGTTGGAAATACCACAATAGATGATTTATTCTAAGAAAATGTATTAAAGAATCTCTTTAAGCCTAAGTTAGACCATACCCATTTGATTTGTTCCAATTCAGATTCTTTTTTGGATTCTTTCTTTTAGGTTGTTTCATGTTTACATTGCAGTTTTGCAAAGCAGGGCAAAAGAAAAAGAAAATTCCTTCTGTCATTTCATCACAGCCTGCGTTTCCCACTTGTTCAATAATACCATACCTACTAGTTGCTCTATGTTTTACACAAAGTTGGTTATCAAACTAACCTATCAACAAAATGAATCATGTTTAAACTAGGAGCAGAAGAGGTCAAATAACTCATGAATGTTGTAACAGGTGAGCACATTTGTCAAAGGTTTTGACACTTGGGGCAGGGTGGCATAGTCTGACAGTGTGCTTGGTTGGTAATTGGGAGGTTGCAGGTTCTAGCCCAGGTCCGGCTGTCACATGGGGATGCGTCCTTGGGCAAGACACTTAACCCCAAGTTGGCCAAAGTCTTAAAAATATGAGAAAAGGGGCTCAGTTTGTTTGTATGAACTGTAAGACTGCTATTCACAAGAGAGATTATTGGTGATTTAGCTGTTTAATTACTTGAACAGTCTTATTGTTAGATTACGTTTTTGTAATAAGAAAAGGAAAATTTAAAATGATGGAATAAAAATATGGCATGATGGAAAATGACAACCTTGTCCGCCAAATTGACCATTAAAGTGACCTCTTAGTCTGTTTGCAATGCTTGCTGGATTACTTCCATTAAAGTGTAGTGTATACATATGTCCAAATCGCCCAAGTCAAGTGGGAAATGCTCACTTCTTTCGGAACAACTTTCCTAAAAGATCTGTGCGTGAAATCACTCTCTAAGTTAGATCCCTCTAACAAAAGTAGTAAGACTTAATTCAATAGTCAGCACCATTAAAACCTACCACACAACACGAAATTAACTCCATTAGATTTTTACTCACATTTAAAATGGAGGGAAAATACTTTCAATCTTCTCTTAATGTATAGACATGAACATAATCCCATTTGTTATAACAATTACTTCATAAAAAGGAAATACTTAAATTCTGCTTACTGTAGCTGACTTTTATCAAGTAACAAACAAATAGAGCTTAGACTACTTGCAAAAAAAAAATTTGCTGACCAACTTTAACCCAAGGTCTGACTATTTTGCTGATTGTGATATTGCAAACTGCATTACACTCTTGTCTTTCTGCACTTCTCACCTTTTTTCTCCTTCTTTCCAGCTCTGTACCAGCTTCCCAATGTATGGAGCGGGATAAAGTTGGCTTCAAATTCACAATTGGGGTTAAGTAAGAGGCCTCTCAGATGGTTCCTTAACTGAGGGTCTCTGCCCTTGAATGGCCCCAGAAAGAGACGTCTGGAGTCATAATCGTTGGCATGCAGGTTGTCCCAGATGAGGGGGAGTCGCTGAAGGACACATTCTACCTCAGCCAGGCAGTCTACAGTCAGTTTCCTTGACACAACCTTACTACCTACAGACCAAATAAACAGACAACAGGGTTTTACGTTTAGCCTCAAGTTTAAGTGACATTCTTTGACACATCAAATACAGAGAAAGACAAAAACTTAGATCTTAAAGGGATAGTTCAGTATTTTGAAGTGGGGTTGTATGAGCTCCATATGTCCACTAAGTACCTTAGATGCAGTAGAGCGTCCTCTCCTCTCCCTCAGTCAGCCACAGTCTTTAAGAGTCTGTTACGCAGATATAGCCACAAACAGGGAAGTAATGTACCAAGAACAGAGGGTATTTTCTCTGCCTACAAGAACTCCCATCAAAAAATAATACCACAGTTTAAGAGTACGCTACCTATAAATGTTTTTGAGTGCATTAACTTTTCAGAAATATATAATAAAGTTTATCTGGAACTAACTGACTCGCGTCACGATTTCATCTGTGCAGTGCTGTCGCGAGCCGCTGAATCACTCCGCCTCCCTCTCAGCTGATGTCAACATAACAAGCTAGCGACCTCAGACGCTGGTTGTAGCCTTGTGCAACTTTTATCAAGTATTGTAATTGTTTTGTTCTGACTCTTTGCGGTGTGAGGAAGAAACAATGTAGGAAATTAAAATCCTAAAATTAAAAACGAGTGATTATGACAGCGACGATGAAGTTCCATTCACTTTGGAGCCAAGAGGATATCTGTGTGAACCGGAGTTCACAGAAGAAGAGCTGCTGCAGATGGAGACCGAACAGGCCGAAAGAAATGGAGAAACATAGGTGGAAACTGGAGGTCAAGAAAGAGTCGGAAATACACAGTGGTGCGAGTGTATGAACTGCGACTCAATGCCCACGGAGTGCTGCTGCTGCCATGAGTGGACCTGGTAACAGACCGACTCCAGGATCTGTCTGAGTCAGAGGATTATGGAGACTCTCACACCGTCTGCATCACTCATACAGATTTTCCTGCTCTTCTGTATCCCAGAGTATTGTGGACATTCTTCAATTTCCCGAAGATAAACTGGAAAAAACGTCCCAAACCTGAAGGACCTAATGACAGTTTATCCTCAAAGTGAGTAATAATGATCTGTCAGAGACAAACAAGCAGAGTAGAGGAGGCTGTTTACTGTAACATTACAGACTACCTGTGTGTGTGTGTGTGTGTGTGTGTGTCTTTCTCTGACACACACACACACACACAACCATTACTGTGTATTAGCCTCTAACTTCTGCTACAACACAATCTTAGCTGTTTCTGATGTAATAATATAAATATACCATCTCCTAAATGCAACAATATATTTAGATTTTGCCATGACTTTATATAAATTGTATATAGATATATAGATATGTACACACAATCTGTCAGGTAACGAGAGATGTAGGCATTTGCTGTATATGATGCTGCCTCATGCCCTTGTTACGAAGAGGAATACGGTGAAAGCTATGAGTTCTCCATGGTATACATCTGTTTCTGCATCCAGGGAAGCAACACAAAAACCCCATCTCTGAAATATGTGTCAAATAATCTGCTATCAATGAGGCTACAACTGGCGCCTGAAGCCACTAGCTTGTTATGTTTACCACAGCTGAGAGGGAGGCGGAGTGATTCAGCGGCTCGCGGAAGTGCTGCGCGGAGGAATACGTGACGTGAGTCGGTTAGTTCCAGATAAACTTTATATTTCTGAAAAGTTAATGCACTTAAAAACACCCATAGGTAGCGTACTCTTAAACGGTGGCATTATTTTTTGATGGGGGTTCTTGTAGGCGGTGAAAATACCCTCTGTTCTTGGTACGTTACTTCCCTGTTTGCAGCTATATCTGCGTAACAGACTCTTACAGACTGTGGCTGACTGAGGGAGAGGAGAGAACGCTCTACTGGATCTAATGTACTTAGTGGCCATATGGAGCTCATACAACCCCACTTCAAAAATACTGAACTGTCCCTTTAATGTTTTTTATTTCACAAACTTCGGTTACTGGAACTCTGTCACAAACATAAACAACTTGTGCATGTTGTTATGGGTGTGTGTATCTTACCTGTCCATATCACAGTGATGTTGGGCAGCAGGTCCTCTCCAACAGTCTGCAGGTAAGTAGACTTTGATACGCTTGGAGAGCACAGTGAACCACAGTATTCTTAAGGAAGACAGAGTAAAAGCCATTTTCAATAGCCAAGCTTAGTGAAAAGACAGAACAATTTCTGTCAAATACTTTTTATAGTAGACCTTTAGGTCTGTAAAAGACAAACATAAAATATTCAGATTCATTTTACTTCTTCCTACCTGTTGGGCAAAATAGGAAGATGGGTGGTTCTCCCAAGAACCGATAGATTTCATTAGTTACAGTGACTTGAGCATGAGCAAATGAAGAAAAGGCCTCGGTATCAGCCTGGCACAGGGAGTGATCAATGTCATCGAAGAGAATGGCAAATGCCTGACAACCCAGGTTGGAGACCTTGAGAAATAAATTAACTGTTTGTCATAAAATGAAAGAAACAAAAATGATTCATTTATAAAAGCTTCCTGCTTCACTTATTATAATTTCATATACCTGTCTCAGCTTCCGTTTAAGTAGTGTCAGGTCACAAGCAGAAGAGAAGACAATATCCTGACCAGGGGAAAGGGCATAAACAAATCTCAGGCCTTTGCTTTTGGCTTCCCAAATCAAAGTTCGCAGCTGACCTACAGGAGGAGGAAAGACAAAAAAAATGTAAAATAAAAACTGTTAAAATGACAACCAGTAACAAAAAAGGGAGACTGGAAAATCTTACTGCACCCTTAACTGAAAAAAGCAATCTTTCTACAGGATCTCAGACTCCTGCTTCTACAAGGAAACTGAGCTCAGCCCAAGGCCACAATTATTGTACTTCATCCTAAAGATCTTGCCTCAGCTCAGAGGAGCAACAGGCAAGTGCTTTCACTTCTTTTTTGGCCAATGAATGCTGCAGACTGATAAGCTGTTCATGATGGACAAATGGACATCTGAACAGATGGACAGACAGACCAAAAGGATATTACCTTCCTCCTCAGATGAATAGGCTTCTCTCCACAACAGTCTGTGTTTGAGGTCATCCTTTGGGCCATACAGGTAGGTGTTTAATCCCCAACACTGCATCCTGGCACAAGAAGACATGGACAGAGGTTTGAATCAATACACCTCACCTTCTTGGGCCTGAACAGGACATCACACTCACTGTTTGCAGGTAAAGTTTTCTTTGAGGGGGTTTGGGTGGGTGGGGTTTGTAATAATCTACCCTTAAGTGTGTGTGGTTTCAAATAATCTTTTCCTTAGTAGGTGTCTATGTTTTTGTTACAGCTAGACTGGACTATTGCAATTCTCTTCTTTCAGGCTGTCCCAGTAAGTCTCTTAAGACGCTTCAGCTGGTTCAAAATGCTGCAGCACGTGTACTCACTAGAACTAGGAGAAGAGACCACATTACTCCTGTATTAGCTTCTCTGCATTGGCTTCAATAAAATCTAGATTAGAATTCAAGATTCTTCTTCTCACCTATAAAGCTCTCAGTGGACAGGCACCAATTTATCTTAAAGAGCTTGTAGTGCCGTACAACCCCTCTAGAACATTACGCTCCCAAAATGCTGGCCTGCTCATGGTACCATCAGTCACCCACTTCCCTCCCTTTGCCCACACACCCAACACAGCATCGTGTGGATTTGCTGTTCATCATGAGACTGGGGTCCACATTCAAGATTTCCTGCTGCTTAACAGAAGGTTTTTTCTTACTGCCATGATGGAGGGATTCATGACTGGCTATTTGGATTCATGTTGGGCATTGGATGTATATTTATATATATGTACGTATATGTGTATTTCATATATGTATATATGTATCTATGCATACATGTGTATCCATAAAATGAAGAGTTTGTCTTCAGCCTGCTCTCTTGTAAAGTGTCTTGAGATAACACTTGTTATGAATTGGTGCTATACAAATAAAGATTGATTGATTGATTATTTCAGGTAGTCCTATCTTTAATGGTTGGGGTATCAGATAGTCTTTACCTGTGTTAGGTGTGGATTCAGATCATCTTTTCTTTAGTAGCTGTTATTTCAGGTAGTCTTGTGTTTAGTGGCTGTGGTTCCTTGTAATCTTTTCTTTTAGGGGTGTTTTTAATGACTATTTCCTCAGTGGGTGTAGTTTATGATTACCTTGAATTTCTTGGTTGTGGTTTCAGACATAGTGGGTAGGGCTTATTATGATCTTTTCTTTAGTGGGTGTGGTTTCAGACATAGTGGGTAGGGCTTATTATGATCTTTTCTTTAGTGGGTGTGGTTTCTGATCATCTTTTCTTGGTGGGAGGGGTGTGTGATAACCTCCAGTGGATCTGGTTTCATGGTATAGCTGTCATCAGTCAGTGGGGTTTTTGATATTTTCTTTAGCGGGTGTGGTTTCAGGTATTCTGTGGTTTAAGACAATCTTTTCTTCCCAGGAAGTGGATTCTTGTATCTTGGAGGAGGAGGCTGTGGACTTCCTGTAGTGAGAGTATTCCTCACTTCCTTCTCCGTTGCTTCCTGTTTTGCCAGCAAAAAGCTGTTATGTGTAGTGTTGTTATGCAAATCCTGACTACAGCCACGTGATATTTGATGTTTTAACTTGTAGTGAGCTGAAATCCTGCAAACACTGTCTGCCTACTGTTCATCTCATTTGCACCCCCGCCCCCCTTCTGAGGATCCTACTATCACCCATTAAAGAGGAGGAGCTGTAAATTCCCCTTTTCTGTGCCATTTGTGAGGACGCTACCAGGGGTCTCAATGTGCCCCCCCCCCCAGCGACCAGACCCCCTGTTGGTTTCGGGGATTTCATTTATCACTCAGGAATTCCACCCTAACTCCTGATTCGCTGAGATCCTATAAGATGACAAGATGTCTTATTTTTCCCAGGGACTGCAGCAGCTGTTAGCCTAAAACGTTCCCCCTCCCCTTTCAAGGGACAAACAAATCTTTCATGCATTCTTCAACAAAACAGGACAATTTCAGATGTAAAAAAAAATAAAGGACTGGTACTAATGTGTTATATCATAAACTGTATGTTTTTTTTTTAAATCATTGTGTGATGCACATGCTTTTTAACAGTCTCAGAAGCGGAGATAAATTGACAGATGTAATCTAAAATCTGTGAAAGATCAACAGCTCCCCCTGGTGACTTCTCTTTGCATGGAGCAGTCATCCATTAAATACCTTGATGTGACATGGGTATAAGTCGTAATTACAATAAGATTATTATGTTTACTCAGTGTGTCATAATAATGTCTGATTGCATAGTGTTTCGTTATCAAAGTTTGCATGTGAACTTTGATAATCCACCTCAAATATGTTGATGGATGCTGTATCCCCATCAATAAGATAGAACTGTCTTTTATATCATTCTCTGGTCAGTTGATTATGTGTTGCCCAAGACCCTGTAATTATGCTGAGTTAGTGATATGACCAGTTTGTTCATCATAGTTAAGTTCAAATATTAAATCTATGATCTCGGCTTTATCAAAACTATGAAGGGATGTGGCCAGTGACGCCTCCATTTGTTCACACCCCTATTGAAGTGGTTAAAATTCATGAAAACTTTTTTACGCTGACCTCTTAGCTCTTCTTCTTGTCTTTTTACGCCACTGTTTTTCTCTTGTTTTGTCCACTCTCTTGTCGTTTTACGCTTCTGTTTTTGTAAGCACGTTGTGCTCTTTTTACCTGTTATTCTCGCATTTCCAGTTTCAATTTTAATCTTTCAGCCCAACAACTCTTTCATTTTAGACTCATCCCTGAGAGTCTCAATGTTCGAAGCTCTGCAATTCAAGCTTGCATATTGTGACCGCTTAAGTTTTTTTTCTTTTTGTTTCGCAGTTATTTGTTATTTTAAAACAACACTTTTGAGAGCCTTAAGACTCAACCATATTCAGGACTGGAGTTTGCCGGAAGATTCTCCTAAAAGAGCTTTGGAGGGATCTGCTGTTCGGCTCCCAATCCGAACAAACCCGAACCAACTCAGAGCCGCTGGAAGCCTGGACCCTCCTGTTTGAAGCCTCTGGAACCATCAAGTGAATTATCCTCGATCAAAGTAGGGAGATGTCCACTTGTTTAAAAAGAGGTTGATGCAGTCTGGTTTACTTAAAAGTTTTCCAATCATTAATTATTCAGTCCAAAGTTTATCTAAATTCTTCCCTAAAGTTTCTGTACATAGTGATTCAAGTTATAGACATTCACTCACCCACCATCATTTAAAGTAATCTACATTTGCCATTTTTGACTAAAAGCTGATTGTTTTATTTTATCTTTATGTGCCAAGGTTATCATTTATTGCATGTTTTGTAGTAACATCCGTTTTGGCCTCCTGCGGACAAGTGTTGCGAATTAGCACCGTGTTAAAACACTCAAACAGTGCATCTGGTTTGTCCAATGTAATTGTGATGTCCACATCAAACAAACAAAACATAAATAAATTTAATAAACTTGTGGTTATTGTTTTAAAATCCTTGTCTGTTAGTGTTCACAAGCCTGCATCCCAATAATTCTGTCTTGACATTTGAGATTGATAAAATTTGATTGAATTAATTTATTTGATTAACTTGAAATAATTAATAAAACAATTTTTCTCTTTTATATTAGAGGCTGTGCTCCTACGAGTGCAAACTGTCAAAGTTAATAATTAATTATAATTTATTATTTTATAAACAAACTTTACAAATTAGTATTTTTTCAAATGTCAAATTGCTACAAACTCTTAAAATATCCGACATTTGACACATTTGTATATCAGATTTAAAGTATGTGGCATCATAATAACTCTCTGAGCGCAGGCTCCTCACAGTGAAGGCTAAGCCCACCCCCCTCTGGCTGTGCTGATATCAGCTCTCTGTAAACATTATCAGGACCGGCTTGGGGAGGGGCTCTCTCTCCCTCTCCCCACCCCCCCTCCCTCTGGGTATAAAAGCTGGGCCACCTTGTGCAATTGTATCCGTCTGCAGTCCGCAAGAGAGAGGTGTGTTGCAAAGTAGACGTGTCGCAAAGTAGGCCTAAGCATGCTGTTGGACAAAGGGGACTGACATCCTCACATGGCGGCCATCTTGGTTCAGTGCGCTTGTTCACTCTTAACACTGACATGTGCCCTGCACCAAGATGGCCGCCAAGTGAGGACGTCGGTGGCTCCGCCTCAAGACACCTAGTGTTTCTATACATATCTATGTGATGCCCTGTCATGGGGGCATGTCTGGCACAGGCTCACATACTTTTATTGACATAGATTTCACGTTTTACACACGTTTTACTTTTGTGATTTCTCCACGTCATTTAGGCCGTCATGGAAGCTAACGTGTGCAAACGTTAGCCTGCTGCAAAACGAAGCAGCCGCAGGCTAACGCAGCTAAAGCTAAAACATAAACACACGTTCACCCTGTCGATTGTTCTGTACTGATGTGATCCAGCTCGTTGGAGGTTATCTATCTCACCGGGACACTGTTTAAAGCTTAGATGTCCATCAGATGAAGGTAGCAGCCACAGAAGAAGCACAACACAGCTGGAGATTGTCTGTTATCTAAATGAACTTGCATATAAACGTAGTATTTGAGATCTCCAGAAAGAAAGATTTCTGTCTTAATCAATGTGATTTATGTAGCAACGTTACCACTGCAGCCACAGTCAAAAGTAAGAATAATGATCTCTGTGGTATATTCATACATTTATCTAAAGCTATGTAATGTCTCGTTAAACTGTGATGGCTTTATTTACTGGAATACCTCAGCAAATTAGCTATCTACTATAATATCTAAATAATATCTGATAAGAAAAAGAATAAAATAATGATACCAGAAAAGAAACATGCAAACTTTTTGTAAGTATAATGGTTTTAGTGTTATTTTGTCATCTTCAGATATGAAAATGGTTCTGTTAAATCCACAACAAAGAAGACTGAATGGCACGGATGTCCACACACTGGTTCTGGCAAAACCTCCTCTTCCTCAGTTTGGTAAGAAGACTTAAGGGTTTATTTTGTCCAAATGTATACAAAAATTCCCAGATTTTTATTTCCAAACCTCCAGCTACTCCTATGTGTTCTTGCTATTTTAAATGTGTGTATTATTTGTTGTGCATTATCTGTTTAGTGTTATAATGCAGACATGTTATTTTTTGTTTAATTTGTACTCATGTTTGTATTTAAATCAAATGCTGTCTCCTCACAGGGTGGAAACAAAGAGCACAAACAGGCCTAACATCCAGGAGCTAACAGAAAGCTTCAACCACCGGCACCCACCACACTCACTCCTGCTGCAGGAATGGGTAAGAATCAAGTCTTGGTATGTATTTCTTTTTCTTAAAATGTATAATTGTACTGTAATCTTTTTTTTATTGCAACTGGTGTTATATCAAAAGAATAACATTTTCTGTCCATGTTTGCAGGTCAAACACTGCCAGAATTACAACAGTGGAAAACCTGATGTCCAAGCCCTCTGTCCTCTTTATTAAACACTACTACTTAATTTCTACCTGGAAGTTCAGTGGCTGTAATGAGGAAGGCCAGAGGAGACGGCCACATACTGTGCTGACTGTGACTCCTAAAAACCTAAACACCAATCTGCTGTTTGTTTTGCTGTTCTATCACTTTATAAATTAATCCCAGAAAATGTTTCTTTGCATTACCAGTGCTGTTCAGCATCACCTGTTGCTATCTTTTAATAATATTTAGTTGCATGTTGTCTCAGGGCAGGTAAACAAAACAAAATCTTTATCAAAATAAAAATGTGTGAAAAGTAAATTTCTTTGAATGTTGTATTTTATGAGATGTCCAAACGTCACTTTGAAGTTCTGTGGCTAACTGAATAGGATTATGTTTTATTTTTCTATATTTAATTTGGGAACACTGCAGATAGTTTGATTTGGCTGGATTTCCCATTTGTTGTTCTTTTAGTTAGTCCAGTGACAGACACTCAGGCCTCGCCAGTCCAGTAGATGGCGATGTAGGTTTGCAGAGCAACAGCGGTGTTAGAACACACTTATGAAGAAGAAAAACTTTTCACAAACAACAATGGCGAGTGGATGCACGAGGACGCAGGAGTTTCTTGTCTGATAAACAAATCTGTCTGCATAGTTTTGTCTGGATAACAAACCGAGCACGGTAAGCAGCACATGTTACTCGGTAGACGGCTGAAGCTGTTGTTACCTCCACCAAGGAGGTTATGTTTTTGCCAGCGTTTATCTGTCTGTCTGTTTGTCTGTTTGTTTTTGTTCAAAATAACTTGAAAAGTTCTGAACGGATTTGGATGAAATTTTCAGGAATTGTTGGAAATGGGATATGGAAGAACTGATTAAATTTTGGGGGTGATCCGGATCACTGTCTGGATCCAGGATTTTTTTTAAAGGATTCTTTAACATTGCGAGATAGGACCATTTTCGCCAAAGTGTACTGAAGCTGCTTGGTGGTGGTCTGCGCTCTCTGAGTGCTTTTCTAGTTGTTCCTGGTATGCACACGCAGCCTTCATGTGAAAGAGTACTGCGCATGCGGTGACGTCAGCGTTGGAAATGCTGTTTTCCTGTTTACATGGAGCCGGGCGGCAATGCGTTTTCAAAACTCTCCGCTCTGGACTCTGGTTTCAAAAGTTTGCGGATTCAGGCACTCTGAGCACCGTTCCCATGTAAACGGGAGGCGAAGACGCAATGAAAACTCTTCGGATTCGGCCAGATTCAGCCTCGTGTAAACAGGGCCTCAGTGTAAATTCACTGTTTTGCTCAGCAAGATTTTTATAACAACCACTTCAGTTCGCTTTTTTCTCTCCAAATGAGTATAACTTTTCACATTGACTGGTTGATTATCTGTTGTTAATGTCCTGCACACAAAGTGCCAAACTCTTATGGCTTTATGACACACAATAAATACAGTATCTGTAAATCTACTTTCTAGTGTTTCTAAATGCCAGAAAGCTTAAAATTCTAACACCTATACTTCAAACATCATAGCTCTAATTTACATTTCTTGACAAAGTGAAGAAGTTTCTGCTCTTTCAGCAAAACATCCTTGTGCTAACAAAACACAAGTTGTGGAGAGACAGAGGAAGCAAAATAGTTTCTTACTGGAGTAGGAGCAAGTGGCTTAACAAAACATGGAAATTATTTTTCAATTATAAAGAAATATCAGTATATTTTGTCCCCAAATAAGATTTATTTAGAAAAAAAAAGCCTGCGATGAGTGATGTGATGATGAACAGATAAGTTTCTCAGATGTTTCATCCACAGAGGATGCACTTATTTGTCCTGAGGAAGGACAATAATAACACATTCTCTAATAAAACACTTTCTGTGTAATGAAGGAATAGGTACTTTTAGCCAGTAGTCACATAAACTGAGAAATAACTTTAAAAAAACTGCTCAGTACTTGTCTTGTAATTCCTAAAGACATTATTTTACTGGGCAGCCCTCTGTTTCTGTTTCTCTGCTGCTGCATCGTCAGGTCATCAGACTCCAGGCCTGGCTGCTGGTCCAAAGCAGCTGCTGATAGCTCTCACTTCTGTGGTCGTCTTATGTAGCAGCACCTGAAAAACATGAACACAACAAATGTTGTCTGATGGTTAGGTAAAGAATATTTAAGGATATGAAATAATAAATGACTACATTAACTCAGGTTCCTGTGATTGAGTTGCTCTTTTGTGTGCATGTGCTTTATTCAGTCGCACCAGAGTCAGCGGTTATATAATATATAAAGTAAATACAGCTTGGCAACAAAAAATGTTTACTCAGTTTTTATTTCATATTCCCAAAGGCAAATTTTAAGTTGATATTTATGTCTAAGTCACTTTATAGGGAGTTTAATAGAGGATGCTTATTAAAAATCAAAAATCATGGTTTAAAAAAAATCAGTGACATCTTTAATGTAATTTATTGATAACAGGAAAATCACTAACATTGTTGCATCATATCATGTTATTTTGATTAAGTGTTATTATCTACTAAAGTATTAGTATGTCAGAAATAACTGATTGACTCTTCACACTCCAGCCTAAATTCTATTTGCTCAACACAGAAAAAGCATTCAGAATACTGAATACTCTGAGTACATCTTTTATATAATACTTTTTACTTTTACTGGAGTAGATTCGTAAATAAAATATAATTAAAGTGCTTCTTTTACCTGCAACTGTGGGTTTGAAAAATGCCAGAGTACTTTTACTAGAGTACAATGTTTTATTCATTCCACCCCAGCTTATTAAAATGTTATAATTCTAATTTATGTCTATAGCTACAGTTTTAACATGTTTTCACTGTATGAAGTGTGATGTCCTCAGAACACTGAGTGATTACCTGTCTGTACAGAGGGTCTCCTCCTCGGCCCCTTTCCCGGCCTCGTCAGCTGGTCGGAGCCGCTCTGTGAAGGCCTGTTGTGATCCAGGAAAGAGATGAGAACAGGCGGATTAATGAAGTTTCAAGACTGTCGAGATCACTAACTTTACACCGTTATAGACCTCAGACATGCTTTTATTGTAATTTACTTTGGCAGCTGACTTTAGCATAAGAGCCAACAAGGAATTGGATATAGACTTGCTGACTCAGCAGGTCAAATATAAACATATTTACTCTAAACAAACATTACTGAGACGACTCTTTACAGTCATATCACTGAGAAAACAACACAGACAGCAGCTATTAGCTATTAGCTGCTAGTTAGCTCATCCGTCGGCGTGTATCATCGTTTAGCGGCCTCTGCAGCCTTCAGCTCGGCTTCGTCACCATTAATTCAGGCAGATTACGGTAAACACTCCAGATCTGCTTCTGCTCTCTGCTCTGTATCACACACCCGGGGTATATTTCACCGAAGTGTTGGCTAACTAGCTGTAGCTGTTCTAGCAGAGTTATAAATCATGAACAAACACCACAAATGCAACTCGCGACAAAAAGGCTAACTTTTATCAGTAACATGGTGACATGGGACACAACAGTCACAGGATTAATCAGTACGTGCTCCATAAACTTACCTCTCTGTTAGACATGTTCACGAACAGCATCATCCTGTTGGCAGTCATGTCTGTTTCTTCTTCACGTTGTCGTTCAGCTTGAAGTGAGGGGAGGGAGGAGGTGAGGCTAACAGCCTCTCATTATACTCTGAACAGCCCTTTTGTTCTGATTTTGCTCAGGTGCTCTAGCGCGACACCTGCTGGCCAAAAAAGTCACATAGTCTACCTTTAAACGTAATAAATACATGACAGCCTTACAGCACGCTCGAGCTGCCTTTTTCCTTACTAACAGAGGAAAATAAAAACAATACTAGGTACCTTTTAACGAGGCTGACGCAGAGTCAGAGCTCTGTTGAGCCTGTGATCCCACTAGCGCTCAACTGTCAGGACTTTATGATCTTTAATGATAAAATTCTTAAAAAGTCTGCTGCCTCTGGAGTCCCACTGACCAAAAAGGCCCGGTAGGTCTCCTTCTTCAGCTTGATGGCATTCCTCACTGCCGGTGTCCACCAGCGGGTTCGGGTGTTACCGCCACAACAGGCACCGACCACCTTACAGCCACAGCTCCGATCAGCCGCCTCAACAAAGGAGGCCTGAAACAAGGCCCACTCGGACTCAATGTTCCCCGCCTCACCTGGGACACGGTCGAAGCTCTCCTGGAGGTGGGAGTTGAAGCTCCTTCTGACAGAAGACTCTGTCAGACGTTCCCAGCAGACCCGTACAACACATTTGGGTCTGCCAGGTGTGACGGGCATCCTCCCCCACCATTGGAGCCAACTCACCACCAGGTGGTGATCAGTGGACAGCTCGGACCCTCTCTTCATCTGAGTGTCCAAGACATGCGGCCACAAGTCGGATGATACGACTACAAAGTCGATCATCGAACTGCGGCCTAGAGTGTCCTGGTGCCAAGTGCACATATGGACACCCTTATGCTTGAACATGGTGTTTGTTATGGACAATCTGTGACGAGCACAGAAGTCCCGTAACAAAGCATCGCTCAGTTTCAGTTCGGGGGGCAATTCCTCCCAATCACACCCCTCCAAGTCTCACTGTTATTGCCGATGTGAGCGTTGAAGTCTCCCAGCAGAATGAGGGAATCCCCAGAGGGGGCACTCTCCAGCACCCCCCTAGGGAATCCAGAAAGGGTGGATACTCTGAGATGCTGTTTGGTGGGGGGCGGTGACATGCAACCGGACAAGGGACACTGAGCTCCATTTATTTCCTTCTTTGAGCCGCTCTTTGTCTGGTTCCTCCCCTAAGACACCCCTTGCCCAAGGGCATGGCTTGGCAATGGCACAAGATTTCATTCTTTATTATATGGCTATCAACATGAAGTCAAGATGTTGTAACTCAGCTGCACTGCATTGTATCAACACAAGATTTTCTGTGCTTGTGCATTGCTATAGTGGATTCCTGAACATTCGCCACCAGAACATATTAGTCTAACATGCAGTACCACCTTGGAGAAGTGTTTTAGGGTATATACCTGTATGACAAGTGCCACAGATTAGAGATATACACACATAAGCGGCTGTATCCTCTGATCCTGAAACATCCTGATGCATCCTGAAGTGTTTGAGGTTTCTGCCATTTATGATTTAAACCAATTAAGTTGTCCATACACGTTTTTGCTGTGTGTATGCCGTGTTCATGCAAATATTTGTATGCTGCATTGCTTTACTCTCTACTTGTGTATCCAAAAGAAACAGTCACATTCCCTGGAGATATCGTCCGTTCTTTCTTTCAGCAGTGGTTGTTTTTCCTCTTTTGAGTAAACAGTTAATCCACAAGCTGTCTGACTGCTGTGCAGCACCTATTTTAGTCTGATCTAAACTTTTTCTGTTTGTAAGTCTTCTTAAGGCAATCAGAATCATCCGACAGACTCAGTGACATTGTTATTCAGTATTAATGATACTTTCTGTGACTTTAGTGGCTCAAGCATGCATCTCTGCAGTATTCATTGGATAAAATGTGTTATGGTCTATTGACAGCAGTGGTACCTCATTTGCAACAGTCCCTTGGACGTCATGTGAGTCACATGTCTGCAAATGGTCAATAAACATATATAATTGTCCTATTTGGGCAATTTTCTCCTTAGGTCCTCATTTGAGTGACGCCAACTCAGTGATGATACCAAAAAGCCTCAGTAATTACTCTTCTAAATGTCGAAAATGTCCTTCATTACACAAGTAGAAAGTTCAGTATAAGAGATAAGAACTAAGAAAGACAAGCAACATCAAGTGTTGTCTATGTGTGTGTGTGTCACATCATTAATAAATCAGAGCCACAGATGAGAAGTCACACAACAGACTTATCAAACACAGTCTGATGAATGACTTTGAATACGGTACGTGTTTCATAATATCAGACATTTAAAACCAAATCTTCCTCAATCAAAGTTGTAAACTGTAGTCTTAACCTTGCAAGTGAGGTTTGTTTTCATGTACGTTAATCCTGTATCCTGTATGTAGTAGGGGTGTAATGATCCATCGATCTGGATCGATACATCGATTGGTTAAGCAATGATCCAATCAAATCGATGGAAACTCAAAACATCGATCCACATCGTCATCTTCAACGCCTTTATTTTGAAATTCTGACCGGATATTCGTTTCACCGCTTCCGCCCAATAGCGCCTCGTTCTTAAGTTTCAGCTTTACAGGGCTCTCAAGTCTCACGTATTCAGCGTATGAGACGCGCACCTTTTTGCTCTCTCACACACCACACCCGGTATTTCTCCTGCATTAAAATGTACTGTGTAGCGCCCACCGAGTAACACCGCTATATGCTAACGCGTAGCAACACGCTCTTAGCATCACAGAGCTAAACGGGAGCTTGACATGTCAGCCAATCAGAAAATAGCACTGCTGTATCTGCGTAAGATACGGTCGATCTGACTGCAGAGGATGCATGCTGCACACACACGACAGGAGTAATCACACGAGTACAGTAAGTTAGCCCATCATTTGATTTTGTAGCGCACTGATTATAAAACTTACTTATTGTATGAAAGGAAAACAGTGAGAGCTTATTCTTATTATTCCTCCACACCTACCATTAAACAGTGAAGCAAAGTCTAAAAACACCTGACTACTAATTAACCCAATTTTAATTTTAAACACGATTAGATCATACAGATGGTTATAATCCTCTATAACCTATCATACCCAAAGGTCAGCACATCGTTTCACATTTCAGTAATAAAACTGTCAAAACTTAGAAATTGCTTTGTATTTCTTTCTTGCTTTAGGTGAAATGTAGCTGATTGTGTTCAATGAGTACACAATATCGTCTTAAATCGATCGAAGGTCCCTGAATCGTATCGAATCGAAATTGAATCGTGGCAGACTTTGTGATATCGGCAAATATCGTATCGTTGTCCAAAGAATCGATATCGTATCGTATCATCATGAAACTGGTGATTTACACCCCTAGTATGTAGCTGGATAAAAACATTACCAATGGCTGTAAACACTGAAACACCAATAATTCTGTTTACTGCAAGTCTTTGTGTCGGTCAAGTTACAAGCAGCTATGACATAAAATGCGTTTTCTGCTACGGAGCATTTGTGTGTGAGCATGTGTTTGACAAACACCAACAAGATGGTCTGCCCAATCAGCAAGTCACTTAAAACTGTGTGTTCATATCATGAACCTCTGAGTGCTGAGGGAGCATCTTTTAAAGATGAGAATTCAATTTGTCCAATCTGTTGCAATTTTTGTTAAACATATGTCAGGGTAGTAATAAAACCAATAAACACATTAAAAGTATTCATCCTAGTATAATTAAGCCTTAATTTCAGCAAGAACATCAGTGTAATACTCAACAGTAAAGGTGTATGAGAGAGTTAGATGGAAGCAAAAATCTGTTCACTTTAAAATACGATTTAGTGTCATTTAAAGTGCTCAGGGCTCTCCAACACTGTGTTTGCTGCTGACAAAAAGTGATGTACAGGTTTTTCTGAACTGATTAATCAATGAATAGTACGATTTATCAGCCAATCTTTCACTGAAATGATTGTTAGTCACAGCCACAGTCTCCATATTATCTTGCCATGCTGAACGTTAGAAGTGACAGCTTTAGGATGGTGACTCATTGCTATGAACCAGCAAATACAATGAAGTCTTGAGTATTTTAGCTTTAATTTTTTGTTACAAAAATGAAGTAGTCAGAGATAGTCGTTTTGTTTAGTTTGTAATTTGATTAGTCTAGTCTTCATTATTGTTCGGTTTAGAGCACTGACATGTCTCCTGCAGCAAGTTCCTTTCATTTTCTCTTTTCTTTTTGTTGAGTTCTAAGAAAAACTTTGTGGTAAATTCTCTTATTTTACATTTGGTAAATTCTCATTTATTAATATGGCCTACGATATTTTCATTATTTTCCCTTAAATTTTCTCCTACCCTATAACAATATTCTTCATTATTTAACATACTAGCATTAAATTTCAAAATCCTTTGTTTTCAGATTTTCTTATTTTGGGTACTTGTTTAATGAAGCAATGATCCGATAACGGCACTTCATGGAAATTGAGGTTCGTGAAGTACATCTCAATTCATACACCCGTTATCCAAAAATCAAGTCTAGAGCTGCCAGCTTTTACTTCATGGGTTTTCCAAACATCTGTTGGATTGTTGTCTGTAGAGAAACTGTAAATAATGTCATTACATTAGGGTGTCCCTCATCTTGGAGACCATCTATTTCCCCATTTATCCGGTGTCACGTAGTCACCACCTGCAAGAATACAGTCTGAAGGGTATCGGCTATTAAGATCAGAGATCACACTGGTTAAGTTTTCCTGTTTTGACTATCATTATTGTAACCATAACTATTGATATAATTATTAGAAACAAACTTTAATTGTCAATGCTACCGCCATCCAGTGACCATCTCTATCAGATCTTTGAGTTACAATCTCTCCAGAAAAAGTTGCTGAAGCATATTGCCACTCCTGATCGGTTTGAACCATGACTGTATAACATCTTTTCACCCACTGATTAGGCACAGAAAAGTGTCCATATCAGGAAAATGAGTCTCTCGCAAAAACAGAGGATTAGATTTTTGCCCTTTCAAAAAAAGGGCCTTAACCTTTACAATCTTCTTCAAGTCCCAAACATTCAGGGACCCAAAAGAAATCTTAACATTTGAACCCTGAAAGGAAGCCAGCTTACCGGCACACCTTGCTTGTTAAATTCAGGCCAAAGCCTCTCTCTTGGAAGCACTTCTGAAAAACTGGTGCCTTTATGGTGGATCCACCGCACCTAAGGACATGCCTGCTTTTGCTGTCAGTCTTTTCCCAAATCTACATAATATCCACTGCTTCTCCTTCTATCTTGACTCCACATCAGGGACGATCTTACCCATGATTTGTAAAAAATGATTGACTATTATCCTTTTTTCCTCTAAGCCTTTGACCCGGAGACACCACCTCATCCTGTACCTTTTTATTCACCCTTGTCTTGAGTTCAGTGTTCTCTTTCTGTGGATGTTCCTTTTATTTCTCCAGGTTTTTGACCTCCTTTCACCTCTTCAGCATTGAACTGCACTGCTTTGTTTTGACTGCTCACTTAGCTGTTTGTCTGCCTTGTTTCTAGACTCAAGAAATCATTCAGTATGACAAAATTAGGCTTCGGCACACTCTTCTGATGGCTGGGACTACTTGGGTCTTACTTGGGGTTGTCAGCATGGAGTCCTTTCCGTGGTCTCTTTTTTCTGATATGGGATAATCAAAGCATAATCATAGCTCCTCTTCACTTTCCAGACGCGGGAGGGTTTCCACTTTTTCCAAGTCCGTGGCTGGTTTAATGAATTTACTTTTACTCATTTTCACGAGTGGATATTAGACAGTTTTGACTCAAGTTTGGGAACTTTCAATGACAAGCTCCAACAAAAGAATCTGCTCAACCTCAATGTTTTAGGCCCTGTTTACACGACTCCGTTTTCAGCCGTATCCAAAGAGTTTTGATTGCATTTTAGCCTCCCGTTTACATGAGACCAGTGCCCGGAGTGCTTGAATCCGCAAACTTTTGATTCAAGTTTATCAATAAAGGCACAGATGGGGTCCAAGGCGGAGAGTTTTCAAAATGCATCCCCACCTGGCTCCATGTAAACAGGATTCATCGTTTCAGGGGGAAACGCTGACGTCTATGCATGTGCAGTACTCTTTCACATGAAGGCTGCGCATGCATACCAGGAACAACAACAGCTTCGGCCGTCTACCGAGTAACATGTGTGCTGCTTACCGTGCTCGGTTTATTATCCAGACAAAACTATGCAGACAGATTTGTTGTCTTGACAGATTTGTTGTCCAGACAAGAAACTCCTGCGTCTTCGTGCGTCCACTTGCCATTGTTTGTGAAAAGTTTGTCTTCTTCAGAAGTGTGTTGTAACAGCGCTGTTTCTCTGCAAACCTACATTGCCATCTACTGGACTGGCACGCACGCTACAGTGTTTTCAGTCGTTCTCGAGTCTCCGTCTGAATGCAGATCGTTTTTGAAGACGCAAAAGAAAAACCTTTGCGTTTCAGGTGAGAGCGTCTTCGTGTAAACAGGGCTTTAGAAACAATGTTTTATTGTTTTTAATCACTTTTTCTTCAGGGGATCAAATGTGGAAAAGTAAGTCATCAGGAATCGCCCTTGGAGCATCATGAACATCTGTCAATGTCAAACCAAGCTTTGAACTTTGCTTTCCACAACCACCTCTGTAGAACTGTTTCAGTCCATAAAAGTGCATTTAGATCTTTGAACTTCTATCAACTACATCCTGTCCTATCTGATCTATCAAATACTCTTTTCTGCCAACCTTTTATAAGCCTTACAACTCAAGATGCTGCTATAGAAAGAATTATCCCATGCTAGTTTTTACTTCTATAAAATGCTTGGCACTAAAATAAAAAATACAACTGTGTTGAGTCCACAAGCATTGTAGAATTTGCACCCAAGAATAATTAATAAATAAATTCTCACTTATCAAGTTAGCAACACAAATGTGCCTCTTGTGGCGACATATCTAACAGTTGATGCAAACATGCTGACATTGTTAATTAGAATATTTTCACTTCCTTAGAATAGTTAAAGAACTTACCATTGAAAGAGAACCCTCCTCTGATCCATAGACCAAGGCCTTCCATAAAAACCTGCAATAGAAAATCAGAGAAAATTATGAGCAGAAAACTGTACGTTCACATGCGTGTTTCCTGCGATAAGAAGTCCATAAATCTGTATCTTAACTGTATATGATAATACACTTTTATGGTTGGCAGATACAAACCTCTGAATATGTAACACAATAACCGCACAAAGTAAACAGTATAATTGCACATTATAAGAGGCATTTTATCTTTCTCATTTTAGCATCTTTCTTACAATCAGTTCATTCCCAGTTCGACTAAAAATATTCATAAACAGGAGGGACACTGTATAAACATATTAAACATTGTGTGTGTCATCAGCTCAGTAGTTTTCAATGTTGCTTGTTCTCTTCTGTCTTTCTCACATAATTAATCTTCAGCTACACTCCCCATCATAGACTCTATTCTTGGAAATGAGAGCAAGTGACTCCCTGAGAGAGAGGGACACAGAAAAAGACAGACTGACAGACAGAGACAAAGACAGACAGAGTAGAGAGAGTTTGCCAATGCTGCATTACGCAAGGATTTTCATTCCCAACATCACTGAAATAAACTACGAACACATGAAGAAAAGACCGTCTACTGACCTCCATCATAACAGCTGACGTCATTCAATGACAAAATGTGTGAAAGAAATGCTGGTAACATTTATTTATTTATTTGAGGATTTGCAGTTATGTTTGGGTGTCAGGGCTGGTGTTAGAAGACATTTAGGGGCAGCATTTGATGCTGTGCTCATAGTGATCCTCTTCAGTTGCTGACAACGGCAAAGGTGACCCAAAAATAGCTTCTGATCACCTCACTAAACATATTTGAGAGCAATAACCTCTGTTAAGTTGTAACACACATCTCCGCAGTCTCCAGCACCATCAATTTAGTTATTCTATGATCATCTTTAAAACAAAAGTATTGTTTTCAAAAGCAGCACCAATAGCATTATAAATACTGTGACATTACCTATTATGACATAGCTTAATTCTCATCACGCAGGATGATCTCTCATGAAAACCCTGGCTGTCTTCACAGAGCCTGCTGTCCGTAAATATCCCCACAGCTCGACCCTCTCTCCTCAGCTGCTTTAGGTAACGATATCAAACACAAGACTAAGCTCAAGCTCCCTTCAAAGCCTTCGGATCATGGTTAGATGAAAATCACAGGCTGCGACAGGAGGACGACGATGGAGTCTTACCTTCCACTACCCCACACAGAAACTGCTCCGGCTCCTCCATCTGGTCCTCCTCACTGCCTCCTTCGTCCAGTCGGCCCTTCCGAGGGCAGGGATGTGGCCGCCGCGTCAGCCTACACCATAGTCCTCCTCGATATGCCGCCAGATAGTCTCATGTTTTTATGGCTCCTACGCAGCTCTGTGCTGCATTAAGGATCGCTGAGGATGCTCCAGCCTCCGAGCACTGATCTCAAATGAAAGAAAAGGGAGATGTCGAAACTGGCCATGCCGCAAATGGCTTTTTGGTCTATTTAGACAAATAAGTAGACTACAGATGAGCTTTTCTGGGCTAATAGAGTTTTATTTTGAGCCCTGCTACCCTGAAAAATAAGGATCTTCATAAAAGAACCTAAAACAAATACTATTAAATGATGAAAATATAATATGGGACTTCCATAAATAAATAAAATTAGTCTGATTTGTTATTTGGACTCATTACTCTAAATGACTTGGGGACCCTAAAATGCAGTCTCCTATTTTCTAAACAACAAAATTCCCTGCAATAAATAATAATAATAAAATAAGTCCACTGACTGAGTCAGACATCCGGGCCACTCCGCTCTTCTCTTGCTTTCTGCTTCTCCATTAGCCGTGAAGGAGCCTCGGCCTGTAGTCTGCGCAGGCGCACTGGCCGCACACAGGGAGCTCGATGTGAGAGCGCTTCACTGTGTAATAATTACAGTGAAATCACACACCTCGTCCTATTCTGTTTTTGAGTATTTTTTCATGTGTCACTCATTTTGATAGCTGTCAGTATTTGTGTGCTGCTGCACTGATTGTCTGTGTTTAGATGATTATTGAAGAGATATTTGTTCGTCTTAACAAATATTTGACTGAGGATGGTTTTAAAAAAAGACCGTGGTTTGAAGGTACAAAATGTTTCTTTTAAGAAAATGTCTTACAAAGACTTTTCATCAAATCCTTGTAATTTGGCTTTCAGATGTATAACAATAGTATAATAATAGTAATAAGAGTAATCTATCTATCTATCTATCTATATCTATCTATCTATATATATATATATATATATATATATATATATATATATATATATATATATATACATACATATATATGGAGGTGTGTATTTAATGAGAGAGAGAGTGAGAGTCTCATTTTATAGAATCAGTTCTTGTTTCCATAAAAACTTTTGCACTTTACTTCATTAGGTTAATTTAAGGGACAAAGACACAATAGCATAAGTCTCTGAGAGGAGAACAATGTTCCATGAAGAACTGAACTAGATTAAGCTTACCAGAAAATAACCTTAATCTTTACAACCTGCCTTGCATGAATGCACACTAAAATAACACATGTGGGACTCTTAGAGTGAAAACAAGTGACAGATGGTGTACAATCAGTGGTCGGCGCTGGTGGACAGAGTAAAGTCATTTGTAGGGCACTTTTCTGTGACATGAACAAATGGCATCAGGTAGAGTTTTTTTTGTTTGTTTTGTTCAGGGATTTTTTGCTATTTAATTTTATACATGATAAAATTTTGCTTGAATATTATGCCACTAAAACCCCAGATAAACAGTTTGCTGTGACACATCTGGGTACTCAAAGTACACACGGACAAAATTGTTGGTACCCCTCCGTTAAAGACAGAAAAACCCACAATGGTCACTGAAATAAGTTGAAACTGACAAAAGTAATAATGAATAAAAATTTGCTGAAATTTGACCAATGAAAATCAGACATTGCTTTTTAATTGTGGTTCAACAGAATCATTTTTAAAAACAACATAACGAAACTGGCCTGGACAAAAATGATGGTACCCCTAGAAAAGATTGAAAATGATCTGACCTCAGGGACAAGTTAAACTAAGGTGTGTCCTGTAATTAGCATCACAGGTGTCTTCAAACTTGTAATCAGTCAGTCTGCGTATTTAAAGGCTGAAAAGTAGTCACTGTGCTGTTTGGTATGGTGGTGTGTACCACACTGAACATGGACCACAGAAAGCTAAGGAGAGAGTTGTCTCAGGAGATTAGAAAGAAAATTATAGACAAGCATGTTAAAGGTAAAGGCTATAAGACCATCTCCAAGCAGCTTGATGTTCCTGTGACTACAGCTGCACATATTATTCAGAAGTTTAAGGTCCACAGGACTGTAGCCAACCTCCCTGGACGTGGCTGCAAGAGGAAAATTGATGACAAATTGAAGAGACGGATAATAAGAATGGTAACCAAAGAGCCCAGAACAATTTCCAAAGAGATTAGAGATGAACTCCAAGGTCAAGGTACATCAGTATCAGATCACACCATCCATCACTGTTTGAGCCAAAGTGGACTTAATGGAGGACACCACTGTTGAAAGAAAATCATTAAAAAGCGAGACTGGAATTTGTCAAAATGCATATTGACAAGCCACAAAGCTTCTGGGAGAATGTCCTTTGGACAGATGAGACAAAACTGGAGCTTTTTTGGCAAGTCACATCAGCTCTATGTTCACAGAGACAAAAATGAAGCATACAAAGAAAAGAGCACTGTACCTACTGTGAAACATGGAGGAGGCTCAGTTATGTTCTGGGGCTGCTTTGCTGCATCAGGCACAGGGTGTCTTGAATCTGTGCAGGGTACAATGAAATCTCAAGACTATCAAGGCATTCTGCAGCCAAATGTGCTGCCCAGTGTCAGAAAGCTTGGTCTCAGTCACAGGTCATGGGTCCTCCAACAGGATAATGACCCAAACACACAGCTAAAAACACCCAAGAATGGCTCAGAACAAAACACTGGACTATTCTGAAGTGTCCTTCTATGAGTCAGTCTGGAGAAGACACCCTTCAAACCTGAGACAGCTGGAGCAGTTTGCTCATGAGGAGTGGGCCAAAATACCTGTGGACAGGTGCAGAAGTCTCACTGAGAGTTACAGAAATCACCTGATTGCAGTGATTGTTTCAAAAGGTTGTGCAACGAAACATTAAGTTAAGGGTACCATCATTTTTGTCCAGGCCAGTTTCATTAGTTTGTTTTTTAAAATCATTCTGTTAAACCACAATTTAAAAGCAATGTCTGATTTTCATGAGTTAATTTTCATTAATTTTTTATTTATTATTACTTTTGTCAGTTTCAAGTTATTTCAGTGACCATGTGGGTTTTTCTTTCTTTAACAGAAGGGTACCAACAATTTTGTCCACGTGTGTATCACTGCAAAAGTATTTGTACACTTTATACATCTGGTTTTGTATAGGAACACTGTACACGACCAAATGAATATTGAATGAACAGAAAATAACATTATGACATGAAACATATCAAATGACTACTAAGTAGTTACTGTGCAGTTTGTTTGCCCCATATGTCTTCACCAACTTTCTGACTGTGTTCATAGGTAGGGCCCGGGGTCGCACAAGAAAATATATATACAAATAAACAAGTGCTTTACCTTGATAATTCCAAACTGTATGTTGTTATATAAAGGGTGTTTTTTAAACAGTATATGGTTTTAAACAATGTCATATAGGCTACAGTATGTTGTTATATACAGTATGTTGAAATGTACAGTATGTTGTCACAGACACTATGTTGTTAAATAGTGTATGTTGTTATGTACAGCATGTTTTTATCAATAGTATATGGTTTTACACAATGCTATATACTGTATGTTGTTATAAAAATATGTTGTTATAAACAGTATGTTGCCATATACAGTGTATTGTTATAAAATAGTATGTTATATACAGTATGTTGTCACATGAGTATGTATTATGTACAATATTGTTGTATACAATAAGTTCTTATATTCAGTATGTTGTCATCAGAATCAGAATCAGACTCAGAATCGTTTTTTATTGCCAAGTATGCGACACATGCAAGGAATTTGACTTCGGCAGTTGTTTTCTCTCTAGTATAGTTGTAAATGAACGAGACAAAATAAAAATAAGGTAAATGTAAAATTAAAAAAAATAGAGGATAAGATTAAATAAATAAAATGAAGAAATATAAATGTACAAAACTCTTAACAAATACAAAAAAAAAAAAAGTGCATCAGGAATATATACAAGCAAGCATTCAGGAATATTTACAACTGAAGAGAGGAAAGTGCAGCTGTGCAATGATAGTGCAGCTGTTAACTGTTTAAAAAGTTGCAGCTCTTATTAATTATGTAGCTATGAGCTGTTCAGAATGGTGACTGCCGATGGGTAGAAACTGCTCCTGTGCCGGCTTGTCCTGGTCCACAGGGCTCTGAGGCTCTTGCCGGATGGGAGCAGTTCAAAGAGTCTGTGAGCAGGGTGAGTGGAGTCCCTCATAATGTTTCCTGCTCTCCTACGAGTCCTGGAGCAGTACAGGTCCTGGATAGAGGGCAGGGGGACACCGATGATCCGCTCAGCAGTCCTCACAGTGCGCTGCAGTCTGGACCTGTCCTGCCTGGTGGCAGCTCCGAACCACACAGTGATGGAGGAGCACAGGACAGACTCGATGACTGCAGTGTAGAACTGCAGCAGCACCTCAGGGGGGAGTCCATGTTTCCTCAGGAGCCGCAGGAAGTACATCCTCTGCTGGGCCTTCTTGAGGATGGAGCTGATGTTCTGCTCCCACTTCAGATCCTGAGAGATGATCGTGCCCAGGAATCTGAAGCTCTCCACAGTGGACACCGGGCTGCTGAGGACTATGAGGGGGGGCAGGGTGGGGGGGTGTCTCCTAAAGTCCACTACCATCTCCACCGTCTTGAGTGTGTTTAGCTCCAGGTTGTTCTGACTGCACCAGAGCACCAGCTGATCCACTTGCTGTTGGTAAGCAGTCTCATCACCATCCTGGATGAGACCGATGACGGTGGTGTCGTCTGCGAACTTCAGTAGCTTCACAGAGGCGCCCGTGGAGGTGCAGTCGTTTGTGTAGAGGGAAAAGAGTAGTGGAGAAAGGACACATCCCTGGGGGGTCCCTGTGCTGGTGGTCCAAATGTCTGAGGTGACCTGCCCCAGCCTGACCTGCTGGCTTCTGTCAGTCAGGAAACTGTAGATCCACTGACAGAGCGCAGGTGGCACGGTGAGCTGGGACAGTTTGGAGCAGAGGGAGTGGGGGACGACAGTGTTGAAAGCCGAGCTGAAGTCTATGAAAAGGACACGTGCATTGGTCCCGGGACGATCCAGGTGCTGCAGGATGTAATGCAGCCCCAAGATGACAGCGTCGTCCACTGACCTGTTTGCCTGGTAGGCAAACTGCAGGGGGTCTAGCAGGTCGCTTGTGAGGGACTTCATTTACGGCATGTTGTTATAAACAGTATGTTGTTATATACAGTATGAGGGCTGATAAGTTGTGAGTTTTGTATTGAAGAAGATAAGCAGGGATGTCCTTTTCTAAGCTCTACTATTCCCTGACTATTTAAGGCTGTGTACCCGAAGACTGGTGTCATTTGGTCAGTTTATGTCAGAAGAGGTAGCACTCTAAAGTAAACAAGGCAAGTGACTTTTGCAAAATGGACAAAATCGCTGAAAGAGCAGTGATTCAATATTTGCATAAGAAAGGTCTAGCACCTAAGGATATCCATACTGATATGGTACCTCTCTGTAACTCACCTGTCAGCCATAACAATATCATGGACTTTATTGACCATTTCTGGGGTTGCAACAGTGACAGGCTTCCAGGACGGGTGTCATCCCCAAGGCTCTGCCTGCCACGCTTAAATTCAGCCACCCACCATTTCACCGTAGCATATGAAGTGGCATCATTCCTTTGTGTTGCTTCCATATCAGTATGGATATCCTTAAAACGATAGAGCTCTCGGTGGTTTCCTTTTGTACAAGTTGAAAAAAACGTTCTTCTCATTATCTTTGTTGACATCGAGTGGTGTCATCCCAGTAGATCTATGGTGAGAATTATTATACGCAGGGCGGCGCTGTGACTCCTGACTTTTTAGTGGGGAAACATTCTGATCGGAAGTGTTAACACTGCGAAACCTCAGAGACAGTACTTCATGTCATAATGAAGTGTCCAGCTCACACTGAGCAGAGAAAAATCTTATTTATTATTTGGAAAAGATGGGACTGAAATCATTTTTACTTGAAACAATACCGGGAGAGGGAGAGTGTACAGGCAGTGGTTCACTGTCTCTTAGCAACAGGCCTGTGCAGCAGAATATTGGCCTCCGAGGATGAAGCTGCAATAACGAGTAATCATCTGTGTGTGGCAGCAATGCACCAAGTTGTGCCTAGTCTGCTGAAAATCAAAGAAGAAAACATGACTCCCCACTCTCGCGAGATCCCAGTGCGAACAAACATGGCGGCGCCCGGCCCGCTACTGAGAACTTCTCAACGCTGCTCATCTTCAGAGTTCAGCCTGCTGCTTTATGTTCCTGTTACACCTTCCACCGCTGACAAACTGGATGATCTGGAAAGTTATATCAACAAATTTAACCAACGTTACTGCACGATGGAAAAAAAAAAAGGAAAAAACAGCTCCTCCCCCTCTGCCAAGCGGGCTCGACCCCTGGACTGTCCCCGCCCAGAACCGCGGTGAAGTTAGTTTTACGTTGGATATTCGTCTGTCGAATATCCAACGTAAAACTAACTTCACCTTTACTGGTTCAAAAATCTTTCACAGAGCAGATGAATTCAGTTTTTCAGTGACACTTCATCTAAAAAGTGTTTTGTTAGTTTATTGCCTTTAAAGACGTCTGTTAGAATTAATGAGAGATTACTAAATGTACGTGGTCTGAGTTCATACCGATGATTATTATTCTCAGTCGTCTGATTTGTTTCATCTTTAAAGTAAAAATGTTTACCTATAACTGAAAACATAACTTGTCTTCACATACTGAACCTTAAACTAATAGCCGTCCTCTTTTATTTTTGAACTTTAATGTGATTTTATATTTAGTTACATGTTTATGATCAGAACTATTGCACAGATCATGATCAGTATTGTCAGGTTGTCAGTGTGATCAGATCACAGCTACAGTAATAATAATAAAATGATAATACATTTATTTTTCTAGCACCTTTAAAATGCAAAAGTTTACAAAGTGCTTAACAGAAGAAACAAAGACACAAATCCAGGGATCAACAAAATGAGCAGAAACAGTTTGGTCAAACAGAGAAAATTCCCCCAAAAGTCAAAACAGAATAAGAGTTTCAAACAATCAGACAGTTTGGTTAACTTAGGAAAAAGAGATAAATGCGGCTTTTGGCTTTTTATGTTATATTTTTCTGTGTTTGCTTTGTCTGCAGGAAGCATTATAACTTCTAAAATGTTGTTGTTTTCGTTATACAGACAGTCCACAAGAGGGCAATCACGACTGAATTCTTCACCTCAAGTGTTTCTGCTCATTTAGGATTTTTGACCAAAAATAAATGATTTTCACCTGAAAAGGTAACAACATCGACAACCCATGGGAAAGAAATAGCCCCATTCAGGCTATGAAAAGTAATTTCATAAGAAAGTGGTCTGTTTCTCAACATAAGCAGCAGTGCAGATATTTTTAGGAGCAGATACGGTTTTTATTGACTTTCTGTCCTCATTGTCTGAAGTTGGTCAAAGTTTTCACTGAAAAATAATTAATTAATGATTGTTATCAGGCAGCACACACCAATTCACAATTCTGATATGATAAGGAACTAATGTGGCTATACTAAAAAGTGAAAGTTTACAGTCCTGTTTTGTCATTTATAGTTATTTGATAAAAATGTATATAAATTATGACTGCAGTCACTTCATGTTGAAATGTTTAGATTTAATAAAGCAGAGTTTTTGAAGCATTACTTCAGTCATTAAAGTCAATCATGTCTGTATGAAATGCAGGAATGAAGCCTACAAAAATTGACAGTTTGTTCCTGTTTCTGTGGTTATAAAAGGCTTTACTGACACAAAAATACTGTTATCATAAAGATAAGGGGTGGAACTCAAAAGTCTTCATGCAGACATGTGTCTCTTATGTTCTTCAAATCCAACATGAAACTAAATACACTGTATACACAAAATAAGAAAACATTAGCAAAAATACATTCTAACATGCGCAGTATGCAAGTACAATTTATCTGTAATAACATAAAGATAAAATCAAATAAACTACCTGGTTTGCTGCATGCAATAAGAGATAATTAAAAAGACCATATTTAACTTTGACTGAAGTGCTGAGGTCCATCCCTGCTGCTTTGAAGCCTCTCTGTGGTAACACTAATTCATCTGTCAGCGGCCCAATGGTGCTTTTGAGGTGCCATCAAAGTAAAAGACGAAAAACTTTTCAAAATAAAACTATGAAATGATACCATTTTTTGGTCAATATTTTATCAAATTAAACTCAAAATACAAAGTCTATTATTTTAAGCATTTCTTAATTTTGTAATAAACATTGTGCATAATATAAGTGCAAAAAACAAACCGACAAGCACATTTACCAGTGAGGCGCATAAGTCAGATACAGCTGACTGTAATTATTTACATAAAACTTCAACAAATTAGTGACAAATATGAAAACCTAAAACTAAACTGTAATCGACTTTAAGATGTTTTCTGTGAAAAAAGAGTAAAGAAGCTGCAGAGACAATTAAAATGACTTTAAATTTGTAATAATGATAAAAATAATGAATGAAATGAAAGTCTTGGTGTGTCACTGATGTAAAAAGTTACTTACAATGACTAATTAAAGATGTTATGTTATAACAAAATAATTTTAAAGAGTGCAGCAGGCAGATCACCAGAGGTTTTTAGAATTAAGTAAAAAAAAGTTTAAGCAAATATTGATGCTGAAATGACACACAGTTATCAGAAATATTTAAAAAAATGGTTCAGTTGTTATAACTATTCTTTTTAAAATATTGATTCAAGTTTTAAGTCACAGCAAAAGTTTTCAGTGTAGTCTAGAATTTCGTGTCTTTGGTTTTGTGTGCTTGATAAGAACACTATTCAGTGGTTGAATAAACTGTTAATAAAACAGAAATAATAAGAATGTTTTGTTCCCACAGTGCGTCACTTTCTGAAGTATTTCTACACCGCAACCTCAGTATGTCTCTGCTGGGATGGTTGATGATTTTCAAATAAGTCACTGTGACAGCTTCACCAAATGAAACGGACCCAAACAAGACGGGATGGACGAAGTCAAAGGGGATGATCTTCAGTACTGGGAGAGGCAGACTGCTGCCTGTGTGAACACACAGCAGGTCTCCAGAGCCAACACTGAAACTGCAAAGCAGCGCTTCAACCAAACGGGAGGGTTGTTTGTTTTCCTCTACTACACTGTAGATACAAGTATTTGTATTTTCATCCTGTCCTTTATGTTACTGGTGAGGAAAATGGACACACACACACACACACACACACACACACAGACAGGCTGCTTCTGCTGGGTCCTCACATGAGAGCAGCAGCATGTTGTCACAGAGCTGACTGACAGAACCATGTGATCAATATTAATATGATAATGTGATCAGAAACATTCAGATCAGATCAGATCAGATCAGAGCCAAACTTCACTGAAATGTGTGAAAATCTAACAGAGAACAGATCAGATTCACTGCATTTAGATTGAATCAGAGTCAAATGTCAGCAATAAATGAAGACAGAAGGGTTAAGTGATGTAACTCTGCTCATAATTACTCAGACTAATGATGGTGAAGGATTTAATCTCAGCTCAGCAGAAGTTGTTTTGACCTTGTTCTACTTTTTATTGACATTGAACAGATCAAACTGACACAGACTTTAAATTTCATGATTGTATATTCAGAAATGACAAACACATTTAGTTTGAGCTCTAAATATTGAGATGATCACATTTAAGATTAGAAAAACTGTATTTATACTGATCTACAGTGTCCATCCTGTGATATACATTTAGAATTTAGTTCTAGACTCGTTAGATTAATTTAACATTTAATTGTCAAAAAGAACGAAAAAGAAAAATTCATAATTTACATGAAAGGCAGACAGTTTAACAAATAAACTGATTGGATGAATTTCAGAAGTGTTGGTGCTCCATCATTTACTGTAAAGACAGAAAAACTTAAGTGATTTTTTTTAAAGTGTAACTGTTATTAACAACAGCAAGAAGAATCAATTATTTAAGTGATAAGTTGAATTTATATAGTGATAGTGCAACATAATTGACTTAAAAGGAAGACAAAAATCAATTAATTAAATTATTTATTGTATTTAATTGTGTTTGTTTGTTTAAATTATTTTAAACCTCACATCAGTAAACTGATTAACTTTTTTTATTCTTGTGTTTGTGTCTAATCAAAAAATAGACAAAATAAAAAAGCAGTTAATGATTACTTGATTGAATTTTGATTGTGTGACAAAGTGTTCCTTTAAGAGCAGAAACATGTCATTGGTTTATTGATGTTTAACTTCACTATAATTCACGTTAAAGGCAGACACATTTTAAATAAGTTAACCAATTAAATAATTAGGTATTATGAGTTTTACATGAGAACCTTTCAAATCAGAAAATAATCAATAATTTAATTGATTAATTGAATTTGAACAATGTCGGTATCCCATCATAAACTTTAAAAACAGAAAAAAAAACAATTATTTAACAGAATGATTTAGTTTGCAATGAATTTTTAATACAACTAATTATTTTCAATGCAGATTTATTAATTTAACTGATTAATAGAATTTTCATTGTGTTTTTTATTCCATGATTAGTTTTAAAGGCTTTACAATTAAACAACTGTTTAGTTTCAGTAACCAATCTAAGGGTAATCCTGCTATAAGTAAATTTAAAGGAAAAAACAACAATTATCTGAATTATTGAAGTAATTTTATGATATTAGCATGCCAAAATTAACACTAAAGTTAGAAACACTTGATAAACTATCTTAATAATCAAGATTTGCATGTGTTTTAATGCAGTGATTTCCTTCATATCAGAAATATTCATTGGCTTTACTGATTTATTGAATTCAGACATTTTTAGTATATCGTAATTAACTTTAAACAGACATAGTTATTAAATAATTGAGATGTATAATTTTGACATAATAACTTCTTAAGTCAGAAAATAATCAGTAACCTAACTGACTTATTGAATCTTAATAGTGTCAGTATCCCATCCTACACTTTTAAAACAGAAAATAAGAATTTAACCTCTCTCGATCCACACCAGTATGCTTATAGAGCCAAGAGGTCACCTGAAGATGCAACAGCAATCACACTGCACTCTGCGCTGAGTCATCTTGAGCACCAAACCAGCTACGTCAGGATGCTCTTCATCGACTTCAGCTCAGCATTCAACACCATCATCCTGGTTATCCTCGTGGTGAAACTGCTAAACCTCGGCCTCTCCCCCTCCATCTGCTCCTGGATCAAGGACTTTCTATCAGGGCGCTCACAGAGAGTGAGAACTGGACACCTCATCTCCTCCTCCATCTCTCTCCATATCTGCCTCTGCCCCTTCCTGTTTGCTCCTGTACTCGTCTCTGGCTCTGGTCTTGTAGGTGGTCTGGGATCCTTGGTGGAGACTGCCTGCTGCTGCTGAGTCATGAAGCCTCAATAACTACAATTGTAGACATAACACATATTTGTCCATCTCATTCCAGTTCATCATCATTATAGCTGTTAATGTAGATATTAGCATGATCTCTCTATCCATGGTTGATACATCTATAGTAACTATCTCTAGCTCCACATGGACATGAGATCCCTCTTGAAAATGAGGTGTCACATCTCAAGAGGTCTACCATTAATACATTTATACTTAACGGAGACAAATATGGTAGGGATGCACTTGTGGTCTGGGCACCCATGAGTTTGTCACTACCATAAATTCTTATTTTCAGTAAGACTTTCATTGATTATTCTTCTATAAAATTATCACCACAACCACACAGACATGAGGACCCTCCTGAACACAAGTTGTAGCATCTAAAGAGGCTAACCTCTAATAAATTTGTTTGCAGCAGAAACAAATTTGACGACGACAGGTCTATGATTGGTCCATTGATCTGTCTCTAACTTTAGTTCTTACTTTAGTCCACTTGTCTCCACTTACCTCCCTCCCTTTGCCCACACACCCAACACAGCATCGTGTAGATTTGCTGTTCATCATGAGACTGGGGTCCACATTCAAGATTTCCTGCTGCTTAACAGAAGGTTTTTTCTTGCTGCCATGATGGAGGGATTCACGATTGGCTATATGGATTCATGTTGGGTGTTGGATGTATATATTTGTATATATATGTATATGTGTATTTTATATATGTATATATGTATCTATGCATATATGTGTATCCATAATATGAAGAGCTTTGTGCTCTATTGTAAAGTGTCTTGAGATAACACTTGTTATGAATTGGTGCTATACAAATAAAGATTGATTGATTGATTGATTGACTCTCAGCACTGGCTCTCCTCAAGGCTGTGTACTGAGCCCACTCCTCTACCCACTGTACACATCTGGCTGTTCTCCAGCACGCTCGTCAATGCTGTCATCAAGTCTGCAGATGACACAACCATCGTCGGGCTCATCTCAGGGGGGATGAATCTATGTACGGAGTCGAGGTGAGAAGGATGTCAGAGTGGTGCTCGGCGAACAGTCTGACTCTTAACACCTCCAACACAGAGGAAATGATTCTGGACTTCAGGAAAAAAACACAGTGCAGTCCCCCCCCCCAAACAGGAAGCTGTTGGTGGCTTTTTGCAGGGCTGCGTTTGAGAACGTGATCACCTTCTGCATACCAGTGTGGTAAGCAGGCAGCAGTGTTGCGGACAAAAAGGCTCTGCAGAGAATTATTAAATCTGCAGAGAAAATCACAAACTGCCCCCTCCCCTCCCTGGAAGAACTGGCCACCTCCTGTGATTGGCCGGCTACCAGTCCAGAGTGTACCCTACCTCTGACCCAGTGTCAGCTGTGATGGACTCTGGCCCCCTGTGACCCTGAAAGAGATAAGAGCTACAGAGCAGTGTTTTTTAAAGTCTGAGGCTTCATAAGAGCCAACAAACCAACAAAAACTGCTCTGCTCAGCCCAATTCTGTTTGTCATTGAGCAATTAAACAGTTTTTCAAAGAAAATGTTGCTGAATATTTTAGAGGAAACTGTTTTTGGCGTAAACAAGTAAAAAAGGAAGAACCTCTGTGCACAGTCTGCACTTTGCTAAGAGCTGCTGGCTGTTTAAGCAATAATTATATTTTTAAAATAGAGAAGAGAAATAATGTAAGTTTGATTTAAGATGGTCATTGCTGAGTTTGTGTTTTTCATTTCCTTGTTTGATTTTAAGTGATTCAGAAAATTTGTCGACAAAAATAAGAACATGTAGGACAAGACAAAGACGTTACTGTCAAGGAATGACTCCCAATCAGACAATTGCCCAAGTCCCTATGATCCGAGTCCCAAGTCGAGTCGAGTCGAGTCATTTGGGTCCAAGTCTCAAGCAAGTCCCAAGGTTTCTGCTGTGGGTGAGTCACAGGTTATGTCAAGTCACAGGTTATGTTGAGTTGAGTCGAGTTACAGGTTATGTCAAGTCAAGTCGAGTCGAGTCACAGGTGATGTCGAGTCGAGTCCCTCACCATTGTTCTCCAGCCCACCTAAAAAAGCACTCAGGTTTATATCTTGAAGAGAGAACCCTTATCTTCCTAAGGTCAGTGTCAAAAAAGAGCCTGCAGACTAGCCTGCATGGACTAAACCAGCATAAAGGTGTTCATTTATCCACTACATTACATGTCTGATCATTTAGACCAAGGTAGATGGGAAAGGCTACATTTCATGAAAGAAATGGCATGTTTGATACATAAAAGTATGTTTATTCTGAACATTTTGCAACATCTAAATTGCAGGCTCAAACTGCCTTTCTGTCATTGTTTTTAAAGTGTATTTTTTAGAGGTAGCTACCTTAACAAAGGCAAACAAAGTTACAGTAAGAATGAACAGTGCAAAGTGCTTCTGTAAACAGCACACAGCAAATACTTATATAAAAATGACATTTAACTTAAGAGATATCAGAATATTTTAAAAATAAGCACTCTAAAAGGAAATAAGACCTGGGGAAATGCAACCTTTCCCAAGTAAAATCAGTGTTTCCCCCAGCGTTGATGCTTTGGGATGGGGGGTGGGGGGTGGGGGGGGGGGCATGGTCCATCGTTCAGGATCATCTATATTAATCACTTTTCATTTATTCATCTATCTATCCATCTATCTATCTATCTATCTATCTATCTATCCATCTATCCATCTATCTATCTATCTATCTATCCATCTATCTATCCATCTATCTATCTATCTATCTATCTATCTATCTATCTATCTATCTATCTATCTATCTATCTATCCAGTGGTGTAGTCTGGTTTATTCTAGTGGGTATACTCTGACATACTCTGATGGATGTTTGTCCTCTTAGGGCCTCCATACACTGAAGACACGTTTGCCACAGTTTTACCTGATTTATACACCGTCCACTGAAAACAGCTCTGAGACCAGTTATGGGCCTTCACCCACAGGTTGAGAACCGCAGCACTAGTAGATTGTATTTGAAGCTTGATCCTTCAAAGATTGTTTTAATATCATGGAGAATAAGTGAGCCAGGATCTCTCAGGATGAATTTATCATTTAGAAAACAGTGAGTGAGTGAAAACAAGAGCTGGACTGATGAAGACTGTTGAGTTTTGATTCATCTAAAGGCTGACTCGTCATTTTTTAAGTCTTTGTGTTACTTAACCCGAGCACATGAGCTATCAAGACACCGTTTGAATGATAAAATCACACACAGTGACTGATGATCCCTCACTGTCCCTGTGATGCGCGTCTATCTGCGTCTTTACGGCCGACGGAGGAGCGCGCGCACAAACACGCAGAGCAGGGATTTAGATCAAATGTTCACATGAACATCGGATGAAAATCTCTCTTCAGCTTTTCCTTCCTTTCTCTGCTCTGTGTGAAAGCGTTACTTAAATCAGTGAATGTTTCATTCATGTTCTGTGCTGTTTAACTGAAGGCAGCGTTTGTTTTGTTGAATGTTTTTACGTGAACGATCAGACTGAGGGACAGAGAGGATGGCTTGACCAGCGAGCAGCGTAGATAGTCAGGTGACAGATCAGAGAAGGGTCAGAGGAGAGGAGAAATGCATTTTAATGCATAATGAAACGATAGCGATGCATTAGACTGAAAAATTGTGCAAATTAGAGTACACTTTTTATTTGATAAAAGAATGCCTGTTAAACGGCCTTTTAATTAAAATAAAAATCAAATAATGCTTTTTTTTCTTTAAATCTACACTTGAATTTATGGGTGAGGATCCTGTTGGCACAGCGGGGGTGTCCATTCCTAATGAACTAAAGCGGAAACACTGAGTTCCGTATAATATAAGGAAGGAGGAAGCCTGTGTGATCCTCCAGAGAAGAAAAACATATTCAGAAGTTTCAAGGACATTGCCTATGCTGTAACTTAGCTTTATTAATTTAAACATATACATACAGACAAATGTGGAGTTGCAGGTCTATTGATTAATTTCTCCACATTAGTGCACTAAAAAATAGTTGATATAAAGTTTATTTGTAATCTTAGATGTGTAGAAATCACCCATAGCCAGGAATTATTGAGCAGTGTTTTTACAGTAGCTCAAATATGGTGAAATATGCAATCTCCAGGTATAAATATGGGACTTTATTGTTGAATTTCTCCACATTGGTGCAATAAAAATGCTTGATATAAAGTATAGTTGTAGTCTTCTATGTGTAAGTCAAATATACCACCCATAGCCAGAAATTATGGAGCAAAGTGTTTTTACATCACATGAAGTATAAGAAAACATGTAATCTCCAGGTATAAATATGGGACTTTTATTTTGGCATTTCTCCACATTGGTGCAGTAAAAAAGATACTTAAAGGATTTTAGGTTTTTTTTATGTATCATGGGGCATGAAACACTTTAGTGTAACATATTTTATTCTAAATGTAGGTTCGATATATAGCTTACTGTTTTTAATACCTTTATTTTGAAAACCGGAAGTAAATACGCTGTCACAGTAATGCTGATTATACTTGTACGCTGGAGATGTAGGAGGTCGGAGCTGCGGCTGGCCTGAGCGCAGACACACCGAGTCTGGATCAGCTCAGACAGGAGCAGAAGGATCCAGAGTTGGCTCAAAGTTGAAGAAGTCACAGGACAAAATGAAGACTGTGCAGTTGTTTTTGACTTTTGTGGGATTTGTCCTCCAGGACTCGACGGCTGGTGAGTGAACACTGATTTAAGTCCATTTATGAGGACAGAAATGTAGCCCGACCTTCTGACTGTAGAAACATCTGAGCTCCACCTGAGATCATTTCATGTTCACTGTAAGGACTTCATCAGGTCGTTGAATTGTTACAAGTCCACATTTATTTGACGTTTTTAACCCTTGGGTGTGTATTAAAACACATCCCTTAGTCCTGTTTTGGTTTTTGAAACCACAACTTCATCTGCGGTAAAAACAACAGATTTTTTTTTTCATTTTTTTCTCAGATCTCTTCATCAATCTCAGCCCTGATCAAAACTGTTTAATATATTTTTTTAAGTTAGGATTTTAACCCTTTAAATGCCAATTATATAGGAACTGTCACTGATTTGGTGAAAAAAAAAAAAAAAAAAGACAAAATGACTGATATTTTTGAATGTTAAAAGTGATCAGAGGCTGGAGATTTGTTATGTGTTATCACACTCTTGGATAAGTCAAAGATTATTAAAAGCACTGACTTTGGTGCATTTATTATTTTTTGTGCCAAAAAAATATCAGTTAAATGTTTCGTTCAGTCTCTTCCTCAGGCTGAGCCCTTATCAAATATAATGGATATTTTTAAAAGATTATAGATTTTAACCCTTTAAATGCCAATTCCATAGGTGATGCCGATGATTTGGTGAAAAAAGCACACAAAATGGCAGATTTTCAATCTAAAAATGATCAGAGGCTGGGTATTTTTTACATGCTATCACACTCTTGGATGTCAAAGAGTATTAAAATCATCAGCTTTGATGCATTATTATTTTTAGCACATCAGATTTTAAGTTTTACTCCCATTGACTCTCATCATAACCACATTTTTTTTAATTTAGCCATGACACTGCAGTGAAATCATGTATGAAACTGGCATTTAAGGGGTTAAAATCCATAATTTAAAAACAGAAAAACAATAGTTTTGATCAGGACTGAGCTTGATGAAGAGACTTGGGGGAAAAAAAATTAAAAAATAAAATAAAATAAATATACATATATATATATATATACATATATATATATATATATATATATATATATATATATATATATATATATATATATATATATATATATATGATATTATTTTTACAGCAGGTAAAGTTTGTGGTTGTTAACGGCCACAACAAGAACATAAGCGTAGTAAATTTGCCCACAGCGTATTTTTGACCTGATAAAATTTTTGATCATATTTTTAAAATTTATGTAGAATTAAGTTTCCTCACCATTTTTTACTCTCTTAAATACAGTCAACGTTATGGTCAGCTAGTTCTAAATATCACCCCCGCAGAAAACGCCACATAGAGACCCACGGGTTAAATCTGGTCTGTTTCCATCGTTTCAGCTAAAAGTAACAAGAAAAGAATCCTGTTTGTGAGAAGAGCTGTGAGTTTGTTGTTAAGGCGCAGTTCACGTTCAGAGACAATTAAAGTGAAAATCTGAGCAGAGCTTCAGAGTTCAGAGCAGACACACAGAGAGAAACAATGATAGAGCACAAACAAGTCTTTTAACTGAGCTTTACTGGATCAAAAGTCTTTCACAGAGCGGATGAATTCAGTTTTTAATGACAGTTCATCTAAAAATGTGTTTTTGATCATGACTGTGAACAGGAACGAGAATAAATGAGCCATTCGTACTATTCTGTGCCATTTCAGCTCAGTGACTGTCCTTTAACAAAAGTTAATATATTTTTAATTTTATCATTTAAGCTGAGGGAGGGCCTGTTAAACTATAAGATAAAAATAGCTTGGTCCAGCTCAGGATGTTATGATTTGATATGTTTTACCATTTTTTTGGTATGTGTCACAGGCCAAATGTCCCCCCTGTTACCGGACATCCTCATATAAAATTATACAGTTTTGAATGCACAGTCAGTATAATGTTTACATTTCCAAAGAGCTAAAATGACCCTGTCTATGCCCTGCAAAGGTATTTCACAAACCACTATTCTGAAAGAGACAGTGTCTGTTTCACGGTATCATGCAATTTCAACGTATTTCTTTCACAATTCAACAAAATTTCAATTGATTTTAGCCCAAATGAAGTTATTCCATTTCATCACTTATTTCCATGTATTTCCACTTATTTCACTACAACAACATATTTCTTGGTTTTTAAAAATGACTTTGAATAAAAGTCAAAGGGTAACAGGGTGGCGGACAGAGGGGTAAAAGGTGGACAGAGGGGTAACAGGTGGACAGAGGGGTAACAGGTGGACAGAGGGATGGACAGAGGGGTAACAGGGTGGACAGAAGGGTGGAAAGAGGGGTAACAGGGTGTACTGAGGGGTAACAGGGTGGACAGAGGGATGAACAGAGGGGTAACAGGGTGGACAGAGGGGTGGAAAGAGGGGTAACAGGGTGGACAGAGGGGTAACAGGGTGGACAGAGGGATGGACAGAGGGGTAACAGGGTGGACAGAAGGGTGGAAAGAGGGGTAACAGGGTGTACTGAGGGGTAACAGGGTGGACAGAGGGATGAACAGAGGGGTAACAGGGTGGACAGAGGGGTGGAAAGAGGGGTAACAGGGTGGACAGAGGGATGGACAGAGGGGTAACAGGGTGGACAGAAGTGTGGAAAGAGGGGTAACAGGGTGAACAGAGGGATGAACAGAGGGGTAACAGGGTGGACAGAGGGGTGGAAAGAGGGGTAACAGGGTGAACAGAGGGATGAACAGAGGGGTAACAGGGTGTACAGAGGGGTAACAGGGTGGACAGAGAGGTAACAGGATGGACAGAGGGGTAACAGGGTGGACAGAGGGATGGACAGAGGGGTAACAGGGTGGACAGAGGGATGGACAGAGGGGTAACAGGGTGTACAGAGGGGTAACAGGATGGACAGAGGGGTAACAGGATGGACAGAGGGGTAACAGGGTGGACAGAGGGGTGGAAAGAGGGGTAACAGGGTGTACAGAGGGGTAACAGGGTGGACAGAGGGGTAACAGGATGGACAGAGGGGTAACAGGGTGGACCGGGGGGTTCGATAGAGGGGTAACAGGGTGGACAGAGGGGTAACAGGTGGACAGAGGATAACAGGTGGACAGAGGACTACAGGTGGACAGAGTGGTAACAGGTGGACAGAGGGGTAACAGGTGGACAGAGGGTAACAGGTGGACAGAGGGGTAACAGGGTGGACAGAGGGGTAACAGGTGTACAGAGGGTAACAGGTGGACAGAGGGGTAACAGGGTGGACAGAGGATTACAGGTGGACAGAGGATTACAGGTGTACAGAGGATAACAGGTGGACAGAGGACTACAGGTGGACAGAGGGGTAACAGCTGGACAGAGGATTACAGGTGGACAGAGGATTACAGGTGGACAGAGGGTAACAGGTGGACAGAGGATTACAGGTGGACAGAGGGGTGGATAGAGGGGTAACAGGTGGACAGAGGGGTAACAGGTGGACAGAGGATTACAGGTGGACAGAGGGGTAACAGGTGGACAGAGGATTACAGGTGGACAAAGTATTACAGGTGGACAGAGGGGTAACAGGTGCACAGAGGGGTAACAGGTGGACAGAGGATTACAGGTGGACAGAGGGGTAACAGGGGTAACAGGTGACTGAGGTACAGGGTGACAGAGGGTAACAGGTGACAGAGGGGTAACAGGTGGACAGAGGATTACAGGTGGACAGAGGGGTACAGGGTGGACAGAGGGGTAACAGGTGGACAGAGGGGTAACAGCTGCACAGAGGGTAACAGGTGGATCAGAGGGATGGACAGAGGGGTAACAGGGGTGTACAGAGGGGTAACAGGATGGACAGAGGGGTAACAGGATGGACAGAGGGGTTAACAGGGTGGACAGAGGGGTGGAAAGAGGGGGTAACAGGGTGTACAGAGGGGTAACAGGGTGACAGAGGGGTAACAGGATGGACAGAGGGGTAACAGGGTGGACCGGGGGTTCGATAGGAGGGGGTAACAGGGGTGGACAGAGGGGTAACAGGTGGACAGAGGATAACAGGTGGACAGAGGACTACAGGTGGACAGAGGGGTAACAGGTGGACAGAGGGGTAACAGGTGGACAGAGGGGTAACAGGGTGGACAGAGGGGTAACAGGTGTACAGAGGGTAACAGGGTGGACAGAGGGGTAACAGGGTGGACAGAGGATTACAGGTGGACAGAGGATTACAGGTGTACAGAGGATAACAGGTGGACAGAGGACTACAGGTGGACAGAGGGGTAACAGCTGGACAGAGGATTACAGGTGGACAGAGGATTACAGGTGGACAGAGGGTAACAGGTGGACAGAGGATTACAGGTGGACAGAGGGGTGGATAGAGGGGTAACAGGTGGACAGAGGGGTAACAGGTGGACAGAGGATTACAGGTGGACAGAGGGGTAAAAGGTGGACAGAGGATTACAGGTGGACAGAGTATTACAGGTGGACAGAGGGGTAACAGGTGCACAGAGGGGTAACAGGTGGACAGAGGATTACAGGTGGACAGAGGGGTAACAGGTGGACAGAGGATTACAGGTGGACAGAGGGGTAACAGGTGGACAGAGGGGTAACAGGTGGACAGAGGATTACAGGTGGACAGAGGGGTAACAGGGTGGACAGAGGGGTAACAGGTGGACAGAGGGGTAACAGCTGCACAGAGGGGTAACAGGTGGACAGAGGGATGGACAGAGGGGTAACAGGGTGTACAGAGGGGTAACAGGATGGACAGAGGGGTAACAGGGTGGACAGAGGGGTGGAAAGAGGGGTAACAGGGTGTACAGAGGGGTAACAGGGTGGACAGAGGGGTAACAGGATGGACAGAGGGGTAACAGGGTGGACCGGGGGGTTCGATAGAGGGGTAACAGGGTGGACAGAGGGGTAACAGGTGGACAGAGGATAACAGGTGGACAGAGGACTACAGGTGGACAGAGGGGTAACAGGTGGACAGAGGGGTAACAGGTGGACAGAGGGGTAACAGGGTGGACAGAGGGGTAACAGGTGTACAGAGGGTAACAGGTGGACAGAGGGGTAACAGGGTGGACAGAGGATTACAGGTGGACAGAGGATTACAGGTGTACAGAGGATAACAGGTGGACAGAGGACTACAGGTGGACAGAGGGGTAACAGCTGGACAGAGGATTACAGGTGGACAGAGGATTACAGGTGGACAGAGGGTAACAGGTGGACAGAGGATTACAGGTGGACAGAGGGGTGGATAGAGGGGTAACAGGTGGACAGAGGGGTAACAGGTGGACAGAGGATTACAGGTGGACAGAGGGGTAACAGGTGGACAGAGGATTACAGGTGGACAGAGTATTACAGGTGGACAGAGGGGTAACAGGTGCACAGAGGGGTAACAGGTGGACAGAGGATTACAGGTGGACAGAGGGGTAACAGGTGGACAGAGGGGTAACAGGTGGACAGAGGGGTAACAGGTGGACAGAGGATTACAGGTGGACAGAGGGGTAACAGGGTGGACAGAGGGGTAACAGGTGGACAGAGGGGTAACAGGTGGACAGAGGATTACAGGTGGACAGAGGGGTAACAGGGTGGACAGAGGGGTAACAGGTGGACAGAGGGGTAACAGCTGCACAGAGGGGAAACAGGTGGACAGAGGATTACAGGTGGACAGAGGATTACAGGTGGAGAGAGGGGTAACAGGGCGGACAGAGGGGATAACAGGTGGACAGAGGGGTAACAGGTGGACAGAGGGATAACAGGTGGACAGATGATTACAGGTGGACAGAGGGGTAACAGGTGGACAGAGGGGTAACAGGTGGACAGAGTGGTAACAGGTGGACAGATGATTACAGGTGGACAGATGATTACAGGTGGACAGAGGGGTAACAGGTGGACAGAGGGGTAACAGGTGGACAGAGGGGTAACAGGTGCACAGAGGGGTAACAGGTGGACAGAGGGGTAACAGGTGGACAGAGGGGTGGACAGAGGGGTAATAGGTGGACAGAGGGGTAACAGGTGGACAGATGATTACAGGTGGACAGAGGGGTAACAGGTGGACAGAGGGGTAACAGGTGGACAGAGTGGTAACAGGTGGACAGATGATTACAGGTGGACAGAGGGGTAACAGGTGGACAGAGGTTTACAGGTGGACAGAGGATTACAGGTGGACAGAGGGGTAACAGGTGGACAGAGGGGTAACAAGTGGACAGAGGATTACAGGTGGACAGAGGGGTAACAGGTGGACAGAGGGGTAACAGCTGCACAGAGGGGTAACAGGTGGACAGAGGATTACAGGTGGACAGAGGGTAACAGGTGCACAGAGGTGTAACAGCTGCACAGAGGTGTAACAGCTGCACAGAGGTTTAACAGGTGCACAGAGGGGTAACAGGTGGACAGAGGGGTAACAGGTGGACAGAGGGGTAACAGGTGCACAGAGGGGTAACAGGTGGACAGAGGATTACAGGTGGACAGAGGGGTAACAGGTGGACAGAGGGGTAACAGGTGCACAGAGGTGTAACAGCTGCACAGAGGTGTAACAGGTGCACAGAGGGGTAACAGGTGGACAGAGGATTACAGGTGGACAGAGGGGTAACAGGTGTACAGAGGACTACAGGTGGACAGAGGATTACAGGTGGACAGAGGGGTAACAGGTGGACAGAGGGGTAACAGGTGCACAGAGGTGTAACAGCTGCACAGAGGTGTAACAGCTGCACAGAGGTGTAACAGGTGCACAGAGGGGTAACAGGTGGACAGAGGGGTAACAGGTGGACTGGCCATAACAGGGTGGGCATCATACGAGTGGATCACAACATATACTTTAGGGAAAAGCAATATTAACAAAAAAAAAACACCCTGGGTGGGTTCTTGGTGTTTCTGTATTCATTTCTGATCTCCTCAATTATTGTTTCTTTCAACAACAGTCTTCTCCTGATGGTGTCCTGGACTGTTTCATGGCACAGCTGTACATTCACTGTTGACCACAACAAGCCCCCTCCTCCCCTTAAGTGCTGATACCACTTCTCATATTTTTCTTTCTTCCTCCTTCCCTTTTTAACAAGGCCTTTAACTGTTCAACTTCATTTTGCAGCCTTTCCCTCTATCTGACATTCCTCCTTCCAACAACATTTTGCCTAAAAACACAAGGAGCATATAATCACTGTTTCCAAATAACACTCGCCAACAGATTCATGGTAAATATGACAGTCCAGGACAGACTGAATTCTTATAGGTCTCCTCTTCATGTAGGACCATGTCATTTCTCTTACAATCTTTTTATTAAGCTTCAGAATGTATTGTATTTCCTGTCACAATATTTACCAGTTTGTAGGTTTAGAGGGTACCTGTTTCTCTCTCTCTCTCTCTGTCTGTCTCCCACACACATGTTTGTGTGGCCGTCTTTTGTCCATTATAACTGACATAATGCATTTCCTAGTCTTTAACCCTGTCTTCATGTCTGTGTCCACCCTGTTACTTTGCAAAAAGGCAACGGGGGGACATTTTATGTTTAAGTCCACCATTACTATTCATGTGATGAAAACCAAGCTAGTACATTATAGCCACTTAGAATGATTTATTACTTGTTTATGCACAATATTATTAGATTTACAAAAAAACATCAATTTCTATTGTAAAAAGACCTAATAGGGTGTACACATTATGCTCTACCACATCAGTAACAAACTGAAAAAAGGCAGACAAAGGACTGATTCTTAGTCTCTGTCTTGTGGACAGCTCCCCTCTAAAAAGTTCCCACCACAAATGTGAGTCATGTGAGTATAGGGGCTCATCAGAGGGTTGTTACAGAGTGATTTTCATCAGAGTAACAGGAGAACTCAGTGACACAAGTTAGTAACACATTTTTATGTACATATACATTTTTAAAAATGTACCAATAGCAAAATATTGCTTTTATCTAGATATTACATATATGGTAGGACAACAGTGAAGAAATTATAGATTTCTGAAAAAAATGTAGTAATTTTATTGTGAACTGAAATTGAGCAAACATAAGTGGGGATTATTATTTTAAATTATTTTATCTTGTATACGTATCACTTTGTGCTGTTGTGGTGGTAGAGGGGGTTAAATGTGTAACACAAGAGTCAAGAAATAATTTTGACCTTTTATTTACACAACAAATACCACGCCATGTCCTGAGGACATAAATGGCACCAAATGGTAGGAATGACCCAAATAGAAATGATTTGAGTTCATAGAGATGATCAAGAGTCTCATTTGATTCAGTCTTGTTTTAAACCAACACTACGTAGTTATTCCACCCTAATGTAATATTTCTAGAGTCACTGTGATGGTACATCACCTTACAACAGGTTTTCTGAAGTTCTGCCAGTTTCATGAGGGATGAATGAAATTGATTTTTTACAAATACTTCATGTAGATATTTACAGAGTCATTACTGCTGGTAGCGTTTATTTCTTTTTTTTGTCAAGTACACCAAGTCTCTTCTTTCCTGAAAATGGACCTTTTCCTTTCATTGTGATGGTGTATTTGTGTTTTAAATGAAGATTCAATTGAAACACTCAAGCACGTTCATGTTGGTCTGAGTTTTCAAGTATTTAATTAATGAGATTTAAAGCAATTATAATTTCAGCTGAAGTGAATCAAACTGAGTGATTCAATAGTTTGATTCACTGAATTGCAGTTTCACTTCAAACTGAAATGTCAAGAGTTAAAAAACACTGTTAAGGAATTGTTTCCTGAGTTTTACTGTTGGACCCAAAAGCTTTGAGGAGGAGGCAGGTAAAAGGTTGACAATGATTTATTTACAGATATTCAGGTGGTAAGTCAAACAACAGTGATCAGGTGACTATTTACACGGTGAAGGCGGTGGTGGGAGCTCGTGGAGAACACTGAAAAAGGGAGCAGAGAAAAAGGGTTAGCGTCAGATTAGACTGCAGCAGGATACCGTTTAAAGCACCGAAAAACACAATAATGCTCCAACAAGGAGACAGAAGAGGCTTAAGGCCAACTGAGAACTCGACTAGCACAGTTAGCATGAGAGGAACGGCCTGAAACAAACCACATAGGAAGTAGAATCCACTGGCACTGACGAGAGCCTCCAAGTGGCTTAAATAGGGAGCGGTGATTGGACTCCACGCGCTGCAGGTGTGAGGATCCAGGGAGCGCGCCTCCAGTTCACGCAGCAGGAGAGCAGGAAGGGAGGAGGGAGGGCGAGTGAGAGCACAGGAGGAGGAATCCCCACACACTGACTAATATGAATTTCTTAATGAATGTTTGTCACATAACTGTGTAGCTTTAATAAATAAAGAAAATGTCCAAAGACTGATCCATCCAAAATATCAGAATAAAGTTTAATTTTTTTTTTTTTTTTTCATCCGTGCATTTAGTTCAGTTTTTAATGACCACAAGCTTGAAGTCTTTATTAAACTGTGTGCTTGGTGACTTTCCAGTGATGCATAAAATGTGAAATAAAACTGAAATAACAAAAATATTTTTGTTCCCACAGTGCTTCATTCTCACAAGTATTTCTTCACCGCGTCCTCTGAAGTCCCAAACTTCCCAGAGTTTGTTGCAATTGGATTTGCTGATGATGATCAGATTTGTTACTACGACAGTAACACCATGAGAGCAGAACCCAGACAGGACTGGATGACCGAAGTCACAAAGGATGATCCTCAGTCCTGGAAGAGAAGGACTGCAAGATTTAAGAGACACCAGCAGTTCTTCAAAGTCCAAATTGAAACCATAAAACAGCGCTTCAACCAAACTGGAGGTTTGTTTGTTTGCTCTTCTACACTGAAGTTAAAATTATCTGTATTTTCATCCTGTCCTTGAGTGAACATGTTGCTGCTGAGGAAAACACACTCACACACACACACCCACACACACACACACACCCACCCACACACACACACACACACACACTCTCAGAGCCTCTCATCTCTGTCTCTGAGTCTGGAGTGAGTTTCCTCTCTGTAGCTGAATCAGTCTGATGAAGTCTCTTCTGCTCTGAAACAGCGCAGAGACTCAGACTCCTGGATGCTGCTGCTCTGCTCTGAGTCAGTGTTTCTGTCCATCCCATAATAATCTGCAGAGATTAGGACCAGCTGGTCTCCTCTAGATGAGCTGAGAATAACTCTGCTGCAGCGTCCACAGTGAGCTGCTCCATATCTCCTCTCCTGTAGAAAAGCTGATGATCACAGCAGCTGAACGGCACACTGCTGATAGAGGAGCATTACTGCCTGGTTTATCAACCTGAGGAGCGGGACCCCAAGTGGGACACAGGCCGCTTCTGCTGGGTCCTCACATGAGAGGAGCAGCATGTTTTCACAGAGCTGACTGACAGGACCACGTGATCAATATTAATATAATAATGTGATCAGAAACATTCAGATCAGATCAGAGCCAAACTTCAATGAAATGTGTGAAAATCTAACAGAGAACAGATCAGATTCACTTCATTTAGATTGAATCAGAGTCAAATGTCAGCAATAAATGAAGACAGAAGAGTTAAAGGATAAGTTCGTTTTTTTGACACCTGGACCTTGTTTTTAGGATTAAATACGTTCGTAGACTCACCCAGACAATTTTGGAGGAGCTCGGAGCCGTTTTTGAGCAATTTAGATCCATCCAACGGGGTTTTTTTCTCACATGCCATAGAAGCAGACGGGGCCAGAAATCGAAGCTCCTAAATTAGACATTATCTGCTGCGAAACTCGCTCATTTCAGCTACATTTTATAAATGAATGGCCAGTGTTATCACCATGTCATCTCAACTTTGTTGTTATGGTCACCCGGGGCTTTACAAGGATGGGTAACTTTTGGTGACGTCATAGACATGCACCGCAAGAGCGCAGCTGAGTAGAGCTGCTGTTGTTGCTAGGCTACACGGCTACACGGCTATTTTTATCCGATGTAGAAGTGTCTGACGACGACTTTGAGTATAATGGATGCCCGTATCGTTTTGAGCCAGAATATACCGACGAGGAGCTATTTGAAAGGAGGATGCAGAGGGAAAGAGCCGAACAGCTGGCCAGAGAACAAGCAACCACTGTACGTCCACGAATGGGGGCTAACTGTTGGTGTTGTTGTGGACATTGCACGGCAATGGCAACAGAGGAGGAGTGAGTTTCGCAGCAGATAATGTCTAATTTAGGGGCTGAACTGTGTTTCCTCACTCAGTTTCCCAGCAGCCTTTGCTCCGTCTGTGAGCGAGGCTGAAGATCATGGACATGACGTTGGTGCTGCAGATAAAAGCTTAAACCTGAAGGAGCAGCATCATATTCTCTATTGATAAATCTGCAGCACATATCAGCAGAATATCTGCAAGGACCACAGGGTCTCCAGAGAAGATGAAGCAGGAAGTTTGTGGAGTTTAAGCAGAACCAACAGATTTTTATCCTCAGCTCTTTAACTTTAAATGTGTTCCCAGGACTGAAGTTTTAGGTGTGAACTCCAGTTGGTTTGATGAAACACTTGAGGAGGATGTGTTTTTGATATTTAAAGCTCTTTGTCAGGATTGTCTCTCTGAATCACTGCAAACCTGAGCTCCAATCAGAAGAATTCATTTCAGTGTGAAGCTCCATGAAACAGAGCAGGTGATTGTTTAGCGCTCTCTGTGGCTCACTGTCAGTCAGCTGGTTGTTCCAGAGCTGATTGCTGCTCTCAAAAGGACAGATGAAGCTCCTTCTTCCTCTGACTGAGAAAAACACCTGCTGCTAATAACCTTGCTATAATCCCTGCTTGAGTATTTCTGTGGACAAAGTCAAACTCTGTGATTTATTGAAGGCTCAGATGTGGTGGGTCTTGTCTAAAGTGTTTTTGAAGTGAATGGAAGTCACAGTCAGAGTAACAGGTCAGCTCTAGTTCAGGACAGACTTGCTGTTCTTTACAACAAAAAGGTTTGTAGAAAGAGCTGTCATCTAAAATGAGCCTGTTATTATCAGCCTGTCTGCAAAAGTCCAATAACGGCCATCCCGACTCTCCCTCACCTGAACTGTTCTCTTGGTCCTTGTGCTGATTGGCTGTGAGTGTGGTCTGTTCAGCCAATCACAGCAGGAGGTGTGAGGTAGATGTTTGTGTTGGTGTGTGTGGATCAGTGTGTCTCTGTGGTGAAGACGTGGAATCAGCGTACCCTTGAGAGCCAAAACGCGCCCTAAAGTTCCCTCTTAGAAGGCAAAACGCGCCCTAAGGTGCCCCTTGTGCCCTCTTGGGAGGCAAAATGCTCTCTAAAGCAGAGGTAACCAACAAGGTGCCCGCGAGCACCTGGTAGCCCACAGGGAGCCAATGAGGTGCCCTCGGGGACATTTTAATAATAAATAAAATCACACTAAATTAAATAAAAAAAACAACAAAGAAATATATACATTACATTGTACAACCACCTATTTTTCCTTAAACTTTGACCTGCATGGGGTCAAAGTTTACATTGATGCTGACACCACACCTCTATCACCACGAGTACCAAATTCCTAAAGCTGCAACTGTTGTACATAGTAGCAAAATTTAACAGAAAAATAAATAATTCAAGATGCTTGTCAGTATAATGTTCTCACATTATTTCAGAATCTGTAGTAATATTTATTGTTAGAAATTATTAGGAGTAAATGGCAAACAAACAGTATGAAAAAGCATAATATTTATTATTTTTAGGTAAACTATAAAATTTCTTTAACTTAAGAACATTAAATCAAGCAAGTAGCCCTCCATAATACTCTTCATCTTTAGGGTAGCTCTCAGGTTCAAAAAGGTTGGGGACCCCTTCTCTAGTAAGGGCCTCACATCAGCAGTGTTTTCTCTGGGAAGTTGGGGGGATACTGCTGCCTGATTGGTTTGAGAAGCACTTGGAAGCTAAAGACACCTCGCCAATCCAAGTGGAATATAGCTAACAATAGTTTAATATTAGCCAAAGGCAGTGTTGTAGTCCAAGTCCTCAGTGTTTGGGCCCGAGTCGAGTCAAAGTCACCAAAAAGAAAATCCGAGTCGAGTCCGAGTCGAGTCCTCTCACCTGAGTCGAGTCCAGGTCGAGTCCTCAGTACCTTAGCCCAAGTACTCAAAAAGCTCCCCGAGCCTAAGTCTGAGTCCTCAATGTTGAATCTGAGCCAGGAGGCTAGATGCTCTTCAGCTCTTCTCTTTTGCAAAGAAATGACATGCAAATTAAAAATGACTTCATTAAAAATTAAAAATACAGTTTTCTCCATTTCAACAGAACTTTATTAGCTGTCAGAGGACTGCAAATTTAAGCAACAAGTGTTGTGAGTTTACTGTTCTTTTTCAAGAATGTATCAATTGAGTACTGGATATTCTTCTGAATTGGCTCACACTGCCATCTACTGGGTGAAAAAGGGGAAACGGTTCTGTTCGAGCTGCCTCATCTGGCTCTTCTCAACGCGGAGAGCAGCATGGAGCAGCATCGGTTCTACTCCAAGCTCTTCCCGGACGACCGAGTTTCTCATCGGCACACGCCATGTAGCTGACATGTCACAAAGTTAAGATGACCCATGTATTTTATGATCAGCTGACATAGCGTCAACCGGAGTGCCACGTCACACTGATCGCGAAGGTGAACTCCTATCCAAGCATTAAGGATCTTGTGTCCGCGCATTAGATGTATCCAGGCCAGGCAGTAGACCTGTTATTATTATTATTATTATTGTTATTATTATTATTATTATTATTTAATAATAATTTTCTAACATTATCACGAGCCTAGTAGTGTATATAATAAATACTGTGCAAAAATAAAAGCGCTATTTAACGTAATTTATCTTTCATTACCCATTTATCAGTAAGGCTTTTATTTTGGTAGGGAGTCCATTTCACCCATGACGGTCAGGGATCACGTACTTCCGTTTTTTCGTTTGAGACCTGAAACCAAAAAACGAAAAAGGAAAATCCAATAAACAAAATTCAGCCGTAATTTGATTGTGTTGGTTTCGGTTTTCGGTTTTCAATTCAGAAAGAAAAAAAACGTTTTTTTCGTTTTTGGTTGAAAACGAAAAAACGAAAAATTGAGCCGTTTTTCCTTTTTTCGTTTATTGGTTTGGACAGAAAAACGGATTATACTTTAGTCCCCTGACCCTTCTGCACCTGTTGACAGGTAATTTGGCCCACTGCTCATCAGCAAAGTGCCTTAATTTGTCCAGGACAGTGTTATTTGTTTTTGTTTGTTTTTGTTTTTTAATTGTTCTTTTCAACCACAATTCAAAAGACTACAGGTTTGACCAGCTCCCCAACAGCAGTCTTTGGCTGTGCAGTGTTTTCCTGCAGAGTGAGCTGGTGGCACAGGGAACAGGCACAACAAAGAACTGCCCTGGACTCGGACTCGAGTCCGAGTTTTCACCCCCGACCTGTTTTCATGCCTGAATGCACTGGAATACAGGAAATGGCATCTTCCTAATCGAAAATTTTCTTGGGTAAGGCCCCCAGACCACTTAGGATTTATTTATTTATTTATTTATGTGTGTTCTTCATAGTCCAACATTAAATCAGCACAGCTCTTGTGGATGCTGATCTTAACTACAAACTAAGTTGAGTAGTCTGCCTAGTAGTCTGTTTTAGGGCTATATAATGTGCCATTTGTGTACAACATATAAACATGTCTAAAGTGCCCTTGAAAACATGTGAAGCCAAGTGCCCTCTTCAGTGGTGAGAACGCACTGTATGTGACCTTTTTTTCCTTTTCGCCCCTGTCCTTGAAAAAGTCTGTGCATGCCACTGTGTGAGACTGAGCTGTGATTTACTCTGACTCACCCACAAAACTCTCTCTGTCTCTCTCAGGTGTTCACACTTACCAGAGGATCTGTGGCTGTGAGTGGGACGATGAGACTGATGAGATCCGTGGATATGATCAGTATGGTTATGATGGAGAAGACTTCTTAGTCCTGGACATGAAGAACTTCACATATGTCGCTGTTCAACCGCAGGCAGTCGTCACCAAAGAACAGTGGAATAATAACTCAATTTATCTCGCCAATAACAAGAACTACCTCACCCAGATTTGCCCTGAGTGGCTGAAGGAGTTTGTGGATTTTAAAAAGAGCTCTCTGATGAGAAAAGGTAAGATCGTGAGAGCTGATGTCATTTTGTTTTGACCATGTTCATGTTTCTTTATTTTTCCCACTCTGACGCTACAATTTATATTTGACCAACTCTTTTTCTTTGCTCCCTTCTCATTTCTCTGCTTCCTCCTGATTGTCCCTCCATTTTGTCTCTGCTGCGTGGTCCATTTTAAAGTTTCTGTCTTTTCATGGTCACGTCTCTGTTTTCATCTGCTCTTTCTAAAATAACTCCCCCTCCTCAGCTCTCTGCTCCTGTCTGCCCCCTCCTCTTTTCTCTTCATGAAGAGGAGCTCCTTTAATCCTGTTTATTAGCTCATTAGGGCTGTACAACATGGACCACAAATTTAAGATTATTTTTTAACCCATTGGTGATGCATAACTCACATTTTATGATCAGTACTGTTATTGGTTAATGATAATCTAATTACTGACAGACTCAGTGATTAATTATTGTCTTAAATCAACAGTGTTAGCAGGACTGTGTTTCAGGTCGACTTTCTGCTTCATCTTGTCGTCATTTTTCACCATCAGACTTTAATATTAGCCTTTCCTTCACTTTAATAAAATTTAATTGACAAAGAACTTAAATATGATCAAGTTGTTATGAGCTAAGTTCTCTCATCACCTTTTTCTGTTCATTGATCAGTATATTTTTAATGTGAACAAACAGCAAAGTCCATGTCAAGTCCACATCGGCAGCTGATCGTCTAATTTCTCTTTATTTTTTAATTCTCTGATAAACTTTTGCTCTTGTTTCTCTTTTTAATGCTCGTAATCTCTTTGCGTCCTTCCACTGATTTCTACATTTCATATCTGTTTGCACTTCTGCATTTCTGCCTTTTTTGATTTTCTCTCCGTTAATCGTTGTTTCTCTTTATTCTCTCGTCTGTCTGAAGTCGACCCTCTCTCAGCTCTCTGCTTCAGTCTCTGTCCCTCCTTTTTTCTCTGAATGAAGACGTTTATATTAATCTGATCATGTTTCTTATTAACTTTGTAAGGGCTGGGCGATATGGACCTAACTCATATCTGACATATTTGAGCTGGATGATGATCCACAGTATGTGTTTGGATCAGTGGAGTCAGTCTTGGATGCTGACAGCTGAGTGTTTGTGTTCAGGAAGCTGCAGCCAGAGTGAGTTCAGGTCTGAACATCACCCTCTACTGCTCGTCCTCACCCTCTCTCACCCTTTCTCCAACTCCATCCTCTGTTTCTCTTCTTTACCCAATAAAGGCAAGAAAAACAACATTGAAATGTATTTAAAATATAATCTCTGATAATCTGAAACATTTTAATACGATTCTTTAAAAACATGAACTGTGATGATTAAACAAGTGTTGACAAATACATTTAAAACTAAATTATACTATGACATCTAGTGTACATAAATTAATTCAATGAAAGTTAATGAAATTATGAATTTATCAGGATATTTATGCACTGTAAAATGTAAATTATTTGACAACTTTTAATGCAGTGTGGAAATAAATACATCATTAAGAAGATCATTTAAATTTATCAGTATTTTTTCAGTAAAAAATAAATTGTGTGATTTATTTAATTATCATCTGAATTGAAAAACACAAGTTATATGATGATTTATTAAGTTAATTACTGAAAAAATACATTATAAAAAAATGGTATTATCCAAAGTTTCAGTGGTAAAAAAACATGAATTGTATGATGATCTATTAAGTTATTACCTGAATTTAAAAAAAAGTTAATTATATGACGATGTTACCTAAATGTGAAATTTTGATGTTTTTTTTGTCATGAACTGAATTTTTTAAGTTAAGTGCATGCAAAAACAAAGTATGATCATTTATTGTCATTAACAATTTTTTCAAAGTAACAATGAATAAGTTATTAACTGAATTTAGAAACTTAAATTATCTGATGATTTATTGTGTTGGAGTTTCTGTGTCACTCTCTAAGGAAATGTCATTCACCCTTTTGTGTCTATATAGAAAACCTTCAACTAAGGCAGAGCTCTACGATCAGCTAAAAGCTCTCCTGTATCTGTGTAGAAGTAATGACAGAAAAGAGACCATCTTGATGGGTGACTTCAATATTAACTGGGATGACAGCAAAGGTCGGAAAAATCTTAAACTTTTCACAGATCATTTTAACTTTTCTCAACTAATTGAAAATCCGACTAGAGCTACAAACCGCTCAAAAACCAGAGCTGACTTGCTTTTCACCAATAAACCAGAGAGAATGATCAAGGCATATAACTACTTGACTGGTCTCTCATACCATGCCATCTTCTTCTGTAGAAAGCTCACCAAACATTGTTTTTTAACTCACCTTCTATAAACGACAATAAAACATACTATAGGATAATCCCCCAAGAGGCAGGAGCAGCAATTAGAATCAACTTTAAAAAAAACTGTAATTGGCGTTACCAACAATCTGATATCAAAACTCACTGAGATCATGGCAGCTTTCTCAGAGAAAAAGAAAACTCAACTCATTACCATGGACCTCAGCAGAGTGTATCAAACTAATGAAGCACAGAGACCACCTGCTCAAGAAATCCTTGCAATCAGGTCTGATCATAGATCGACATAATTTCACATCAGCAAGAAACAAAGTTACACAGATGTTGCGAAAAGCAAAAGCAAATTTTTTTCTGAATATGATTTGAATGCTAGGGGCGATGGGAGGAAGATATGGCAGAACATCAATAAACTAACCGGTAGGCAGAAACGACAGGACAACAAAGAGCTGGGACTTGAAATCATCAACCAGGTGGTGAAAAATCCTGTAACCCTTGCTACAGAATTAAACATGTCTTTCATAGAATCTGTACAAGAAATATCAAAATTCTTCATCCCACCTGAATCTAACCATTGTCCTATTGACCATTCTCAACCTGTGTTTACCATAAATTACATATCAGAACCTAAAGTACTCAAAATCATCTGCTCCCTTAACAACTCCAAAGATAAGGATTATTACGGATTTGACACCAACTTTTTAAAAGCTCACAAAGACTCTCTGGTACACCCTCTAACACAGCTTATAAATCTGTCTATCAAATTTTCAGTTGTCCCTACGGCCTGGAAGGTAGCAGTGGTCAGTCCAATTAACTAATCAGGTGATAAAACAGACATGAATAACTACAGACCAATGGCATCTTACCCGTCTTCTCAAAAATTTTGGAAAAATGGGTAGCAAAACAAGTAACTGACCACCTAAACAGCAGCAAGGACTCTGTACATCCCATGCAGTTTGGTTTCCGTACACACCACTCAACTGAAACTGCTCTCACCATGTTTGTTGAGAAAACCAAAGGGTTTCTGGATAGGAACAGCTGTGTTGGTGCTGCACTTTTTAGATCTGAAAAGGGCATTTGACACCGTTGACCATCAATTCTAATAGCGAAATTGACAATACAACTATTCCATACAAGCCATAACCTGGATCAAATCATATTTATCAAACAGAAAACAGTGTGTAATGGTCAACGAAGTCAAATCCCCATTCCTGGAGTGCATCTTAGGAGTCCCACAAGGCTCCATACTCGGACCTCTTCTATTCTCTTTATACATAAACAATTTCCCAAATGTCTGCTCTGATGTTCATTTCCAAATGTATGCAGATGATGCTGTAATCTTTACACAAGCAAAAAATACAAAAGAAGCAGCCAAGATACTTACATCAGCATCGACGCACATTCAGGACTGGTTGACCAAATCATGTTTCCTTCTCAACACCAAGTAACCTGTGTGTATGATGTTCTCTAAGCAGCCTCTCGCTCTGATGTATTTCTGGGAAATGAGGAACTACAGCTTGTTAATGAATTTAAGTACCTGAATGTCATTTTGGACTCTTCTCTTTCTTTTAAGAGCCACATCAAAAAAGTAACCAATATTGTAAAATTCAACCTGGTCAATTTTAAACAAATACAAAATTCTCTGACTATAAGTGCTGCATTAATGTTCCTGCACTCAGTGATACTCTCACACATTGATTACTGTGTAACTACCTGGTCACTTTCAGGAGTAACAACTCTCAAACCTGATGAATCTCTGTTCAAAAAAGCACTGAAAGTATTAGATAAAAACCTCTCTCACATCATCACTGTAACATCCTCTCCAAGTACAATATGTTAAGCTTTGAGAACTTTCAGAAATATAGAACTGGCTGTATGTTTCATAAAGTTCTGCATGGACTGGCCCCTCCTTCACTGAATGAGTTTATCAAACAGAAAACAACCTCAGGCTCTTCAAGCCAAGTCTCAAGAGCTGCTGTTCGAGGAGACTGTGAGGTTCCCCTCAGACGAACCAGCTTTGGTCAAATGTTCTGTCGTTCAAAGGTAGCACATTATTGAACAGTTTACCACCATCAGTCAGAGAATGTTCCAGCTTTGCAGCTTTTAAGGGTCATCTGAAGGTGTGGCTCAGGACAAACCAGACCTGTGACCACTTATAAACATCTAACTTTAATGTGAGTTCAGAAATACCTCTGTATGTACATCTGTTTATAAATGCTAACCATGTGCAATACTGTGCATAAACTGGTCTGCCTTTGCACAACCTGTGCAGTACAACTGGCGTGGGCAAGTGTGCACTCATACATTAGCACTTTTATTATGATGTGCAACATATCAGCACTTTAGCACTTAAGCACTTTAAACACTGCACTCTGCACATTAAACAGCTCACGCACTTTAACCCTGAGGGTCTCTTTGTTATGGTTCGTCTTGAGCATATCATTTATGATGTTGTATGTTTGTCCTGTAATTCAATGTAAATTTCATGTTATGTTTATCTGTCATCTTGCTGATGCCTGTTATCGCTGTTTTATGAACTTTATGTATTTTAAGATTGTACACACCTGTACTGTACACTGTACAAATGCATTACATCAACCAGGGACTACAGATGGAAATTAGCCTGTGGCTATAATCTGGCACATTTACATGCCAATGTTCATTAATGTGAACTGTCCTCTACTTAAATAAATAAATAAAATAAAATAAATAAAAATAGTCATAGACTGTATTTAAAAACCCTAATTATGTGATGAGTTATTCTGTATAAAAATGAAAGTTCTTTGATTATTTATCAAGTATTAAAAAATGTATTCAAACACTTGATGTAAATTATTTGAACTCTGGTCAAGTTTTAATAAAGTCATGAACTATTGATCTTTAAACCCTGTTATTTTTGTGTTACTGAGACATCAAACAGGAGCAGTGACAGTAAACAACAATAAATAATGATAAAGAAACGATAAACAGTCGTTTTTGTGCTCCAGACCTCCCCACAGTGTCCCTCCTCCAGAAGACCCCCTCCTCTCGGATCACCTGCCACGCCACAGGTTTCTACCCCAACCAAGCTGCCATGTTCTGGAGGAAAGATGGAGAGGAGCTTTTTGACAACGTGGAGCTCGGAGAGATCCTCCCCAACCATGACGGATCCTTCCAGATGAGTGTTGACCTGGAGCTCCCCTCTGATGACTGGGGGAAGTATGAGTGTGTGTTTCAGCTCTCTGGTGTGAGGACGGACTTGGTCACCAAACTGGACAAAAAGGACATCAAGACAAACTACGGTAAGACCTGAACCAGCAGTGATGAACCAGAGTTACTGAAACAGTGGAGAGTTGAAGTGAAGATTTGTTTTTGTCTCTTTTTTCCAAACCCGTCAACATTTATATGTGTTTGAAAAAGACTTTACAGGCTTAGATCAGCACAACAAATCAAAGAAGGAAACTTCTGATTTTAATTTGAAGTTTGAAATGTTTTTAGGTCAAGGTATATATAAATATAAAACTTTATATTTGTTTATTTATTTTCTATTTTAATACAAAAATTAAAAGTCAAATCTTGAATGAAAAGGATCAGAAAGAAAAATACTTCCTTGGCAGAGGTAATTAGCAGAAAAATAAAACATCATGAACATTGAAAAAATGAAATCATACGTTTTATTTTGGGATCATGTTTTTGTGTTTTGTTCTGCTCTGTTATTAATATCATCTGTATTATTTTTGTCATGATCCTATGGTGATTAAAATGTGACATGAATCAGGACAGTGTTATTTAATGTGTATGTTTTTTCATTCCAGTCCCTCAGTGATGAACACACCACCCTGCAGCCTGTGAGCTTCTCCATGAGGGACACGGACTATTCACACATTTTAAAAGGCTGCTTTAAATGCTAAGAGCCCTCTTTGTAAAACCTCTGTGACACATTTGAGAAGTTTTATTTTCTGATTATTTCACCAGAACGTCCCACTGACAGGAGAAACAGTTTATGGAGAGAGACTAGGCCGAGGCAGCAGCCCGTCAGAATCACAAACACATTAAGAATAAATGATTTAAACAGCACAACATGGAGAAATAAAACAAGAATTTAATTAATCAGTGACCTCTGAAGAATAACATTCACATGTCTCTGTCACCATGTTCTTTATGAAACTCTTAGATGTCTGTAGAAAGATTTGTGTCTCACTTTAAGAGGTGATTAAAAATGATTTGTAGATTAAAATGGAGGAAGGATGTTTTAATCACTGCGCTGAGTTATCCTGATTTGGCTTCCAGTTGTGTGAATAACATTCTTGTATATTTTTGTATATTTTGATTTGAACTGAGTTGAGCTGAAGCAAATCAATAATTCACGTCTTTGAGTTTGTTTCTCTAAATGAATAAGGAGAGATGTTTTTTCTCTAATCATTTCTGTTCTGGTTTGTTTTGTAAAACTTTTATTTTTAATTCAAGAGGAGATTTTGACCCATCTCAGTCCGTCTCATAACGGCAATCTAGTAGTTATTGTCAAATCAAGAATAAGAAGCACTTTAAACACCTATTTGTTGATCTAAAACGTTGACACGACCGTGTCATTCGTAAAGGTGGGACCAACGTACCAGTAGAAAAGGTGGGACCATTTTGGTTGTGCTGCCATGAACATCACACTTTACACAAGATCTGATGTTGCTGAGAAGTCACTCCCATTGATCAAAATGCCACAGACCAATATTTAATATAAACCATTATTTTGATATCTTCACTCCCTCAATATGTCCTAACCCTGCATTTAAAGAAAACTTTATGATGTTGAAGTAAATGAACCTTGTGTCTTGCTGGTTTGATTGAAAAGACTCCTCACTCAAAGATAACAAGTGATCAGAGGAGGTGGGCAGAGCGACTCGCTGGCTTTGAGTCTGTACTTCACAACTATCACTGCAGGCTGAAAGCTCAGATACAATATTGTAGCTCACAGAGGAGCCAACTGTACATGATGAGAATGATATTAAATCAGCTGCACAGAAACTGTTGTGGACTTTGCTGAACACAACAGAAACCATCACAGAGGAAGACTGTTCAGAGCTTTAGTTCCTCTGGGGGAGCCCTAAAACAGAGAGCGTCTTATAATCCGGTGTAATTTATAATCTGGATTTTGTGTTGTTTCCTGCAAGGATTTAGGTACAAGGGATGTTTTCTGTTTTTGTTTTGTAAATAAGAATTAAAGATTGGTTCTTAAAATCTCTGTTGATGGGTTGAATTAAGAAGTTGTGTTGAGCTGTTATTTCATACTTTTGTGCTGAAAAATTGTTTTTTAAATAAAGTCCCTCAGACTCCAGACGTCTGCGTCTTTCTTCATTTCACATTCATGTAAAAACTCAAACAGCTTCAGCAACATTTTCATAACAATGTAATTTTTATTAGACATTTGAATTTCACTAAATGTCAGTGACTCGTGAACTCCTGCCTGGTGGTTTTACGCCTCCTTGAGGTTTATAACAGCCAGCAGGGGGAAAAGTACACAAATACTATACTTCAGTAAAAGTATAAGTACCCTGATAAGATTTTACTCAAGTAGAAATAAAACTAGCACCTCACAGATGTACTGGAGTAAAAAGTACTTCATTGAAATGTACTCAGAGTGAGTATTGTGGGCACATTTTGATGAGTCTGCTGGTCAACAGCTGGAGTGTGACGTGTCAACAGGTTATTAGTTTCAGTATAATCGTTGTCCGTGTATCATGACCTTTGACCTGAACAATAATAATAACATGTAACAGTGGAAATTTGATTTGATATATTCTCTCATTGGCCACTATTTTAGGTACACCTGTTTGACTGCATGTTAATGCTAATAGCTAATGAACCAATCACATGGCAGTAACTCAGTATATTTGGGCATGTAGACGTGGTGAAGACGACCAGCCAAGGGTCAACCTGAGCATGACAATGGAGAAGAAAGGAGATTTAAGTGACTATGAACATGGCAGTGCTGTTAGTGCCAAATGTTGCTTAAAAAAAGAGAAAATATCCAGTGAATGGCAGTTTTCTGGGTCATAGTGTCTTGATGATGTCAAAGTTCAGAGGATAATAGCCAGAGTGGTTCTGGGTAACAGAAAGACTAACTGACTCCAATATCCAGTCTTAACATCCAGAGTGTGCAGAAGACCACCTGCTGAATCTTGGAGCAGATGAGCTACAGCAGCAGAGGACCTCACAGGGTCCCAGTCCTGTTAGCCAAGATCAGAAAACCGAGGCTTCACACTGACTCACCAAAATCTGAGGATGATGGATTGGAGAATAGTTTGCTTGTCTGATGAGTCTCAGTTTCTGCTTCCACAGTCAGATATTAGGGTCAGGGGTCCTGGTTTGGAGACAGGTTGAAACTATACACATCCCATATCTGAAGGCTCTTGCCTTGTGCTGCCAGCTCGCCTGTGGCCTATTTGCTGTGTGCCTTCCTCTGCTCCCCGTCACACTTTCCCATAACTAAAGCTCATCTGTAAAAATCATGGGGACATTTTGACAGCTCAATAAAATTTGTTGATCAGATCAGCTCTGTTGTCAAAACCAGCTTTGTCCAAACCAGACTCATGCTAAAGTAAAGCCTTATTTAAATAAAAGTGGCCTTGAAAGAGTTATTCATGCCTTTTCAAACTCCAGGCTTGATCATTGCTCATACTTTGGTCTTGATAAATCTTCTCTTTACCATCTGCAGCTCCTGCAAAATGCTGCTGCAGCCTCCTCACAGGGAAAAATGTGACCAGATAACAGCAGTTTTAGCTCCTCTTCATTGGCTTCCTGTACATTTTAGGATTGATTTTGAAATTTGATTGATTGTTTCTAAAGTTTTAACTGGATAAGGACGTCCTACCAAATTCATCTGGTTCACCTCCACACTCCAGCTCCAACTCTCAGGTCATTAACCCACTGCTTTTGGTGGAGCCTCGATCTAATGTCTGAACCAGAGGAGATGAAGCCTTTGCCGTGGCTGCTCTCAGGCTTTTGAACTCACTCTCCCTCCATTAAAGATCTGCTCAGTCCCTCATCACGTTCAAGTCACCACTGAAGACCCATTTATCTTTGTGGTCTTCATTTAAACTACCCAGAGCCTTTTATTTGATTGTGTTTTGACAACTTTTAGATAGTTTTTGATTGTTTTGTTATCATTTTGCTTTAATGGCTTTAGTTTTTATCTTGTTTGTCCTCAGCCTTTGTGCTTTCTTGTCCCATTTGGCCACTTAAGTTTGTTTTATGTCTTATGGTGGTTAATTGCTGTTTTTCCTGTCTTGTCTCGTTGTGGTTGTACAGCACTTTGGTCAACAAATGTTGTTTTTAAATGTGCTATGTGAATACATTTTGACTGGACTTTCTGAGTCAATCCACTGTCTCTCCACGACCAATAAAAGGCCTAAAATGTCTAAATGTCTGTTAAAAAAAGATATTAGGGTCAGAATTTGGCATGAAAAACATGAGAGCATGGATCCATCCTGCCTTGTCTCAGCAGCTCATGCTGATTGTGGTGGTGTGATGGTGTGGGGGACATTTTCTTGGCCCACTTTGGGCCCTTAGTACCAACTAAGCATCATTCAAGTGCCACAGTCTACCTGAGTGTTGTTGCTGACTATGTCCATCCCTTTATGACCACAGTGTCCACATCTTCTGATGCTTCTTCCAGCAGTATAACTCAGCATGTCAAAAAGCTCGAATCTTCTCAAACTGGTTTATTGAACATGACGATGAGTTCACTGAACTCCAGAGGCCTCCACAGTCACCAGATCCAAATCTAATAAGCACTTTCAGGGGTCAGTAACTGTGTGATGCTGTCATGTTCACATGGACCAAAATCTCTGAGGAATGTTTCAGCACTTTGTTGAATCGATGCCTCAAAGAATGAAGACAGATCTGAGGCCAAAAAGGGTCTAACCTGGTGCTAGCAAGGTGTACTTAATAAAGTGGCCAGTGAGTGTATAACATTGGACATTGAATTTATGAGTGAAATTGTATTTTGTACATTATGAGTCAGATGTGCACAGTCAGAGTCCATTTGACTAAATATATATAGAATATTGATCATCAGTTTACTCTGATAGACATTAAATTTCTAAAGGTTCTCTGTAAGCGTTTTAATTTGTTTTTCTTAATATTTTTTGTTAATTATTATATATTATTAATATTTGTTAATTCCAAAATGTGACGGAGCCCTGTCGAAATCCTGTCTCTGATTTATCAGGTATTGAATATCAAACAGTTTCATTTCAGTTTCATGTGTAACTTCAGTGCTGAGCATCATGAAAATAAACTTTGAGTCCATGAGATTGTGTTGGTTCATGTCTGAAGTTCAAGTTTTGATTACAGTTCTGGTTCAGTGTGAGGGGGTCAAACTGATGGATCAAGTTAAAACAAAATAGATTAGATGGTCGTTTAGTTGACTGTAGTGGTCGGAGAAGATGATGTTTTACTAAACAAATTAATCTGTGATGGAATTTTTCATGAATAGGAGATTTTCTTGTTTTGTTTGATGTTTTAAAAGATTAAATTAAGAGTTCAGAGTTAATAAGTGGAAAGGTTCTCATTAGTAAATATTCCTCAAAGCAGATCCCTTGTTGGGATGAACATGAGGCCCAATGACCTTGACCTTTAGCCTCCAAAATCTGATGAGTTCACTTTTGAGTCAGAGTGGAAGGTTTGAAGAAAAGTCTTCAGAGTGTTCTGGAGGTATGGTGTTCATGAGAAAGGCCCAGACAGACAGACAGACAGACAGACAGACAGGAAACTAAACACCTTCAGCTGAAGATCTCACCTGTAGAGAGGCATATGAAGGACCATGAGCATAAGCCCCTCACACAAAAGCCCCCCATCGAAGCTCCGTCATCATTACACCTCTGGACATCCACATTCAT